>CM060606.1:19378835-19593835 GCA_030578255.1 Tiaroga cobitis
TGTACGTACTGCATAAACTACATCAGCATATATTCAACTTGACTATGCTTTCTTCACACAATATATTATTTACCTCAAGAAAACATTGTTAATCCATGTACAGTATGATTTGACTAGAGGACCTCAATGACGTCTATCAGCGGATCCGTCTATCAGTGGATATATTAGGGATCCGCTGATAGAAGCCTGCTTTTAGACGCTCCCCCGTGTGTATCTGTGTAAGAGCGCTTGGTGAAGACAACATGTTTTTGAACCGTTGATCATTGTAGCCAATCACAGACATGTATGTTGAGTGCGTGAACGCAATGTCAAGTTACCTTTATTTATATAGCGCTTTACAATACAGATTGTATCAAAGCAATGGCCAACCAGAGGTGTTTAAAAATCCGTTCAAATTGGCATCCGAGGGAAATGCTGGTATCATCACATTTTTTAAAATTCAGGACCGACTTGGTACCGAAGTTGGTACTTTTGACAACACTAGTTTGAATCCCATGTGGAACATGCCCAGACTGCAAGAGGTACCGTGGCCAGAAATTGTCCAAACGTTGCTTCTGTTCCAGACATTGCTTAAAATAAATGCAGTGCATTTATCCAAAGAAATTGTGTTTTGTGCTTTTGAGATTCACACTGTAGAGCCTTTGGCTGTTTAGTGTGATGCACTTTGATCTGCTTGTTCTACACACTGTATTTATTGTGCTTGCTCTGCTTAAAATACGGTGCCTTCGGACTTTCGGACTCGGAGCTTGGCCCTGCATTGCTGCTTGCAGCTATATTTTTACGTTATTGTTTATTAACAATCTAATTATTTATTTATTATTATTTATAGATTGTTGTTATTACTTTTCACCTCTTTTGCACCCTTCTGTTCACCCTCTTAACTTCTTGCTCTGCTGTTATTTAACTTTCTTTTTTTCATCCATATTTATTCTTGCTCTCTCTCTGTCTCCCAGGTGTGTTGTTCAGTATTGAGGTCACGTCAACATATTTTGCAGTGAGGAATTACTGGAGAGGATATTTCGCTGCCACGTTCAGTGCCTTCATATTCCGAGTGCTGTCCGTGTGGAACAAAGATTCTGGTGAGACACGCACACAAGCAGATATGATAAATTAATAATAAATTAATTTCATGGTATATGTCAAGCTGTCCACTGCTTACAGATCTCTATAAATTAAATGCATTATTCAACAATTTGTTCCGGTCCTCAATTTTGATAAGCCAAGGAGTGTTCCAGAAGTTCTGATATACAATCCAGCAGCACCGAGATGTTGCATTCTTTGTATCCCTCTGTGTTTGCAGTCTGTGTATTAGTGGTGGGATATTTGTGGGTTACATTGTTACACTATTAGATAAGTGAGTCACTGAATCATTCACTCTGCAGATTCATTTAGAATAATTGGGTGTTTAATTCATCAATATAGTGTGTTGCTTGGAGACACCAAGTTTTTTCCTACTTTACTGTCTTCATTTGGAATGGTTTTCATTTGAGGAGCAAAATTAGACAAGTAACTGGCAATATTGCATTCAAAATGTAAATTACTCATAATTAACTCGTTTATTGATCTATTTCAAGTATAAAAGCAATATCACAAATTCAATCTTAGTGTTGTTATAAATTCAGCACTGATCCGCGCTCTTGCTTGTGTGATTTTGCTTGAATATGACTCAAGTGTTGTTTTTTCCCCCACAGTCACGATAACAGCTTTGTTTCGTACAAACTTCCGTATGGACTTCCCTTTTGACCTGCAGGAACTGCCAGCTTTTGCAATAATCGGGTGTGTATGTGAGTTAGTGTATGTGCATGTACCGTATGCTTGTGTATACATCATACATGCGTTCTTGCACCCCTAAAAAAAACCTTTACATTACATTAAATGTAGCATTGATAGAAAATGTTTTGTAAAACTGTCGTTTCTTCATATAGATGTTGCCATTTTTGTTCCTTAGCTGATATATTTCTAAATGTGTATGTGTGTGTAGGATCTCATGTGGCTTTCTAGGGGCGTTCTTCGTCTATCTGAACAGACAAGTTGTTCTGATCATGAGGAGACAGACGGCTCTTACACGCTTTCTCACAAAACAGCAAGTCTCCAATTACACATGAATACTCTTTTTAAATAAACTGTTCTATACTTATTTATTATTCTACTATTTCACTTTTAATGCAAATGAATAAAAATCAAAACATCATTATAACACGCCATCACAGTGGTAATTAATTACATCTGTGTGTGTTTGTTTGTTGTAGTCGGTTGATTTACCCTGGTGCCGTGACACTAATTATATCCTCCATCACATTTCCTCCGGGCTTCGGCCAGTTCATGGCTGGAGAGGTGTGTATTTACTTTTTAAGTAGACGTCCATAGAGCAGTGTTACTCAGTTAACCAGTTTCCTTTGTTTATAAGAGCTCATTTTTAAAAACAGCCTTTGAACATGTACCAAATTATTGGTGTAATAGTGTTGCTTTGATCTTTTAAAGGGGTCATATAATGTTACATGCACTTTTACAAGTTGATTGTACTGAAATGTGTGATGGCAGTGCCTGAACACAACCATTATAAAAAAAATTATAAAAATCCATCCAGTGTTTTTTTTTTTTGAATCTCCTTATATGTTTTCCCCTGCCTCAAATTGAGCCGTTCGATTTTGTGACGTCACTAAATCGGACGCCCCTCTCACGATTGTTGATTGACCGCAGCGTTTCAACACAGACCCGCCCTCGCTCGTGAGCGAGCGAGCTGTCAATCATAGTCCGCGCGGACCGGCGCGGTCATTGTTGATATGCTGGAGCTCTGTCTATGAGCAGAATGGCGTCTAAGCGATTGTGGTGTTCTGTTCTTGGGTGTAATAACGAACACAGCAGTCATTTTAATGTTCCTTAATCCGAACCGCTTAAGACGCAGTGGCTGAGTTTGTTTTCGAAGGGAATATTCCCCACGAGCAACAACAATGCTCATGTTTGCGCGAATCATTTCACACACCAGACTGCTTTATAAACGAGGATCAGTATAAAGCTGGTTTTGCTAAGAAGCTGCTCATGAAAAAAGGAGCGGTACCAGATATTCGTGTTCCTGCTGAACCTCCAGAAGAACTGAAGTGAGTGTAACGTTTTATTAAACTTTATATTAATATTTATATTAATCTTTGCAAATCGCTAGCTGCACGCTTCACAATGAATGCGTCTAAGGTTTACACTCAGGGTACATTACGGCATGTTTTCTATGTATGACGTTCTCGATATAATTCATAATCCCACGTTTATACTGAACAACGCGTTATGGTTATTGTGTTCAAACGGTGTACGCACAGAACAGAGAGGCGGGGTGAGCAAAGCTCATTATCATTTAAAGGCATATGCACTGAAACGGCGTGCTGAAAACAGAGCTGTTTTTGACCAGGTAAAATAAGTGTTTTCTTACAATACTAATGAGAATTTTTAATTAAAGTAAATTACAAACTTTTAATTTAGACCCTAAAGAATCATATTAGCTTGTTAAAAAAATGGCATTATATGACCCCTTTAAAAGTTTTCTTACGTTTCACTTGCTTGTTTATCTTTGTAGTTTGTATCTGTTGTGTATGTACTGTATATTGTGTCATTTAGATACATGACATGCCTGAGAAAAAATGAATATCATTGACACAAATGAACAATTAATCCCCACAACTTGTTAATATATGGCCATGCTTTATTAATTTATTCTCTTGTTTTAGTTAAATCATTAGCCACTTGGTACTAATTTCTTTCCTAATTTTAATTTAGTTAAATTGTGGCCACAATATCTGGTTTCCCCCCCACATCATGTGTGGGTCATCGTAATTATTGGTAACTCTTGATGCATTTGAAATGACTGCATGTGACCCAAACATGGCGGCACCCACAAAGGGGTGACCCACTCCATGTAGAAACAGCTTTTTTAAAACAAATACCTAGATTCTTCATCTCATATGAGTATTCATCATATTACGGATATTTGCTGTTCATTATTTGTTTAAAACTAGTAATTAGCAAAAAATTACTGAGTGCCCCTTTAAATTGAGATTAATATCCATACAAAGTTCCAACACCCTTCTATAATAGAAAAGGTTTTGACTTTCTGAATGTCAACTTCATTTGAAGCTACAACACTGGCATTAAAGAGCTGCAATAGAGTAAGAAAGTGTGGAGTCTCTGTTTAAGGTTTCTCTTTTCGTCACACAGCTGATGCCCAGAGAGTGTATTAATTCACTGTTTGATAACTTCACTTGGACAAAGATCTGGGGTTTACCGGCCCCTCCCGGATTGGGTCGCTCTGCTGCCTGGCTCCACCCACAAGTCAGCGTCTTTGTCATCCTCCTCCTCTTCTTTGTCATGAAGGTGCTCGTCTGTTGTTTGACTGCTACGGAAAGATTTCTATAACCATATTTCATAACGTATGCTGTGTGAATGCTAATTTCCGTTTCCTCCCACATTCATAGTTCTGGATGTCTGCGGTCTCTACAACAATGCCGGTCCCTTCTGGAGCTTTCATGCCTGTTTTTATATTGGGTCAGCCATTCTTTTCTCTTTTTCGAAGCATAAAATTGAACTTTTTGATGTTTTTCGAACTATACTAAGAGGCATTTTACTAGCTAAAAATTTATCAACTATCAATCAGAGGACAGAAGTCATGTAGAAGATTGCGTGCAATAGGTTTTTCAGCAAATTTTTGATTATGTTGATAATTTAAAAGCCTTAGAAATTTGTATAGGGTTAAAATAATTAGATAATAAGATAATACATATCGTAATTTTAATTGTAATGAGATAATATGATAATGTTTCTGAAACAAGCAGGAGCAGCATTCGGCCGTTTGGTGGGTGAGATCATGGCCACGCTTTTCCCGAACGGAATTATGTTTGATGGGATCGTGTACCAAATCCTGCCTGGAGGCTACGCAGTGATAGGTCTGCAAATATTCCCCTTCCAGCCAATCCTTCACACCCCTAAAATCCCTTTTTACTCTTATAGTTGCAGATTTATTCTTCTCATGTGCTTCGCCTTTAAAATGTTCTAAATCTGATGCTTTGCTTGTCCCTGTGTGTGTGTGTGTGTGTGTGTAGGGGCAGCAGCTATGACAGGAGCAGTCACACACACCGTTTCAACTGCAGTGATCTGTTTTGAACTGACGGGTCAAATCTCACACATCCTGCCCATGATGGTGGCCGTGATTCTTGCCAACATGGTGGCACAGGGTCTACAGCCATCTCTTTATGACTCCATCATTCAGGTCAAAAAGCTCCCCTATCTCCCAGAGCTCGGCATTGGGCACATCAGGTACATCTACTAGACCTCTGGAGACTGACGTTTTTAGATGGAATATTGGATCTGAATTGATGATAGTGTCTTTGACCTTTGTTTCCCTTCAAATAGTATAACTTGTTTATTTGATGATGTGGCTCTTTATGTCCCATTCAAGGGAAATGAAAAAATGTTGGACAGAAACTACCTTGGCTCTTGACATAAAATATCTGTGTCTCTCTTTCTCTGCTTGGCAGTAAATATAATATCTTTGTGGAGGACATCATGGTGAAGAAAATAAAGTTTCTGTCACCTCAGTCCACTTACAGAGAGCTGAAAGATCTGCTGGAGTCCACGTCTCTCAAAACCATCCCGCTCGTTGACTCCAAAGGTATGTGTTGGGTGGATAAAAACATTTATGTGGGTGAAAAAAATAATAATTATGTGTATGAAGTCACATAATAAGTCGCAATTATAAGAAACAGTTGCAGTTTTAAAATACAAAGTCACATTGTGCGATATTAGGAGAAACGGATATAAAGTCACTCCAAAGATGTAGTATGGAAGACTATTTTCACTGTAATTGTGAGATAAGTAGTCTGATTATGGAAAATAAAGTCACAGTTACAAGAAACAAAATACATTCTCAGTTATGATATATAAAGTCAGATTATCAGATATAAAGTCACTAGTAACTCTTTGCCTGTCGGTGTTTTTTTGTTTGTTTTGTTTTTGACGTTGCCAGCCAGCCATTTTGATTGTTTTTACAAATATGTATGAATATCTGAACATACAATATGTGACCCTGGACCACAAAACCAGTCACATGGGTCATTTTTTGGAAATTGAGATTTATACATAAATTATACTTATCTGAAAGCTGAATAAATAAGCTTTTCATTGATGTATGGTTTTTTAGGATAGGACAATATTTGGGCGAGATACAACTATTTGAATCCGAGGGTGCAAAAAAAAATCTGAAAATGGTCTTTAAAGTTGTCCATTTATGTTCGCGATTATGCTGCATTCACTCACAAAAATAAATGTTTTATATATTTACGGTAGGACATTTTCAAAATATCTTCATGAAACATGATCTTTACTTAATATCCTAATGATTTTTGGCATAAAAGAAAAATCGATAATTTTGCCCCATACAATGTATTGTTGGCTATTGCCACAAATACACCCGTGCGACTTATGACTGGTTTTGTGATCCAGGGTCACATATATCAAAAGAAAGAACATTTATTTATATATATATATATATATATATATATATATATATATATAAATCTTGCTTCATGTCATGAACCTTCCATGCATTTTATATGAACACTTAAATGTGGGTAAGTTTCAAAAAGATACATTTTGAACAAAAAGTTGCGCAAAATCACGTTTTTGTTGACGACTACATCTGGATTGGATTCAGAACGATGATCATGAAAACAGGCCGTGGAGTTCGTGTCCATCACCACCCCCAAAGCTTGCACAGTCATATACCTATTTGTGGGTTTGACATTTCATTTAATACCGTTTGGCAGTTTTGATTTATATGCTGTTTAATGTTTGATGATCGCGCTACATGTAAGCAATGCTCGTTTCTGCTGCTTCTTCACATGTTTTGATCCGGAGATTCAGCACTATTTCAGAAGATGCGTAATAGTGCGCGCACCCTACCGTACAACAGTGAAATCATGGATTTCCGGAAAATTCAGTCAATGGCGGGGAAAGAATTAAGAGAAATAGTCACAATTGTGAGAAATAAAGTCTCAATTAAGAGAAACAGTCAAAACTATGAGGTATAAAGTCAGAATGCAAGATATAATATGGAAGCCCTATCGCTGCAGAATAAAAATAAATATATATATATATATATATATATATATATATATATATATATATAGCCCGACCGATATGGATTTTTGGGGGCCGATACCGATAAAAAAAGCCAGCTACCGATATATCGGCCGATATTATATATTATAATATAGTAGCAATATTATGTATGTGTATTATAGTACAGTACCAGTCAAAAGTTTGGACACACTTTCCTACTGGTGTGTGCAAACTTTTGATGGGTACTGTATATAGAATACACAGTATACAAACAGAATAAATATATAAATGTTTTGCAATGATCACTCAAATGTGGTGATCAAACACATGTGTGAGTGTGACAAATGTAATGGAGACAGGGTGAATGATATAATGAGAATGATACATTTGAGCTGTAACCAAACTAGTTTGCATTGCATGTTATATTATATTATATTCTAAACACTGTTGCATAATCTTCACTAACGACTTTGTCTTTTAATTTAGTCACATTATATAAAACATAACTTGTATCAATAAATATATCAAAAGTGTCACTGACAAAACCTTTTTATCTTCTATTTTTAGTCTTAATTCCTCTAATCTCTACCAGTGGAGGAAGAACTCAGATCTTTTTACTAAAATAAATTAATAATATCATAATGAAAACGTTTTAATTACATATGTGGGCCTATACAGTACTTTTATACTATTTTTAAATAAGTAGTAAGCAAAATGTACTAAACGTGAAACATAGTGTTATAATTATATAAATTATTGCTTGTGTAACGTAGCGGCAGAATGAGCTTTAACACTGTGGCTACCGTTGTTGCTCGCGTTGCTATGCTGTTTACCCGAGACGCGAAAAAGTGCCCGTTACAAAGCAGAATGGGGCATCAGTTTACTGTCGGAGATTTGTCGCTCACGCAACTCATTTTAATCAATGTTTCATCAACCAATTGCCTGGATTTAATCAATAAGAAGTAAATATAGCAGACAATATAATCAGGACTTCTCAGCTGCGCGCTTTCCCCATCACAAGCTCACACAATACGTGACAGAGGCTGGTAGCAGAGAAATCAGTTCTGTGAATTACACTGCGCAAATCAAAAGTAATATGCTACTACTCACCGGATGAAGAAGGGTTGGCTCTCAACAGAACAGAAAATATTCATTTTATTATATTTTTCGCATATATGAGGAAAAAAACAATGTTACGGATGTGACAAGCTCTGAAAGCGGCACTAACATGCTTTAAAACTTTCACCATAAACAGAAAGCACATAGCCTTTCATTAAAGCGAATTTCGTTTTGTATTAATTGTATCTTAATTTTAATAAATGTTTCATCAACCAATTGCCTGGATTTAATAAATAAGAAGTAAATATAGTCGACAATAGATAATCTCGACACGGAGGCGCCGGCGCGTGAACGGCAACTCGTCTCATAAATGAACCGAAAACTCAGCGTATAGACCTTAGAAATATATCTAAATTGAAATGTTTACTTTTAAACAGAACAAAGCGAAAGACAGACTGCTCTCTTCTGTAATCCGTATGAAATGTGCATTTCTCTCTGGCGGGTTCACTGAAGATCGCGAGTCAGCGTTGTCAACTTTGCAGCGACACTGACTGAAAAGACTAGTTATTAATAAACAATTAAATATATTTGATGTATTCACAATCATTACTTTTGTCAGTTCTTTGTGACAGATTTTATGTGCTTTATTGGCATCGCCACCCTTAGTGAATCACCGCACCCGCATTTTTTTTTTTTTAAATATTCATTTATCGGCCATTATAAATGCCGATACCGATAGTTAGGAAAATGCCTAATATCGGCCCGCCGATATATCGGTCGGGCTCTAAAATATATATATATATATATATATATATATATATATATATATATATATATATATATATATATATATATATATATATATATATATATATATATATATATATATATATATATATATATATATAATATTGTGAGATAAAGTTAAAAATAATAGTCATCTTAACAATCATAATTATGAGTCACAATTGTGAGGTAAAGGCCGGTTTCACAAACAGGGCTTTAGATTAAGCCAGGATTAGGCCTTTGTTCAATTACGATATTTATGTAGCTTTTATAAATATACCGTAGATACCGTGCATCTTGAGACAAAACAATGGCACTGACATATTTTAAGATAGATCAATGCAAGTTGATTTTAGTTACTCGAACATGCATTTTAGACTGGGACTAGACTTGTCTGTGAAACTGATAAAGTCACCTTGCAAAATGTGAAGTCACATCATGAGACACAAAGTCGCAATTATGAGAAACAAAGTTGCTATTATTAGATAAGTTACAATTACCTTTTTTTCCTTGAAGGCAGGAACAGCTTTTGTGCCACGCTGTTCATCGCTGGTCAACCAGCATGCTCTTTCTGGTCAAGCTTGTTAACCAAGGATGTCTGGCTGGTTTAACTAGTTAAAAAGCTAGTTAATGTATGCTGATGAGCAACTAAGCTAGACTTTTCAACAGGATCTTGTAATGTGTAGGTGTGTGTGATCATGATTCCTGCGAATATTTTAAATTTATGTAAATGTAAAATCTTTTTCCATTCCCAGAGTCAATGATTCTATTGGGCTCAATTGAGAGATGTGAACTTCAGGCCGCCATTGATTGGTGGCTCTCAGCCGAGAGGCGGGTTTATAGCCGAGGTGAGGGCGTGCCCAGCCCGGGGTCACAGGTCAGCTGGGAGTCCTTCGCCTTCGTGGATGAGGAGGTCGGAGAGGAGAATGGAGATAAAGTGAGAGGAGCTCTCGAAGTTTTCTCACACACTGCTGTTCCTAGAAAGAGAACGTGTTTGTTTTTGTTTTTTGCTCAGAGGTTGATTTTAAGTTCTCTGATCTGACATCAATTAGCAGAGCTTTATGCCAAATCAATGTTCTTTTCTGAAAATCAAGCAAATTATCTGAGTGTACTAATCTTACACTGTAACTAAAATGATTAACAGGGTAACACAGTCTCTGAAGAGCGTAACGGCCCACTGGGGTCCCCTAAAACCACAGACATCTCCACTAATCACACCACATCTGGTGAGTTTATACATGTTACCCAGAGGTTTTATCTAATCGACAGTCACCATACTTTGTGTTAGAAGGCATTCATGGAGCTCATTCATTCCAGCTAAATGTTTACCAGAAGAGGTTTGCGATATCAACACTGACCTGTTTAAGTTGATCCCAACAGGTGCGCTGCAGTCCATGAGGAGGACACTTCGTCGTCTTTTCTCCTCGTCTTCCTCATCAGGGCAGACTGAGCCAGAGGTGTGTCTTTTAACATTATTGTCACTTACCAAGGCAGAACAACCTAGAGATGTGTCACTTACTGAAAACATGAGTGCATTTTAAAGCAGGAAATCATCTATGACATGCTGTTGATCAGATGATAATTTTATCCCTCATTCTGTAAAACAAACAAAGTCTTGTGTACAGTAATGGTCCCACAATGGAAGTCTATTAATGCATTACAGGTTTATCGGCTTTACATTGACATTACAGGAGTTTAGATATACAAAGGTTTGCTCAGACAAAGTTGTTAAGCAATTGTTTTTGTATTTGTTTATATTTAATTCAAATTTATTTATATAATAGTGATTATACATTTATTTATATAGCACACAATAGACATTGTTTCAAAGCAGCTTTCCAGGCAGATAATACCGTTTACATTTTGCAACAAAACAAACATTGAAATTAAATATATTATATATATATATATATATATATATATATATATATATATATATATATATATATATATATATCGCTTTACTTATGTGTGCTGTATGCATATGTGGTAGAACACTCTTATATCCAATTTATACAAAGAGCTGGGTGATAATATAGTTACGTTGTTGTGACTAAATAAATGATATATTACATTATTTTTTTATCCCGGTTCAATGTCTTGCCTAATAGACTTCCATTGTAAATATTTTATGTTAATAACAGCATGTCCAATTTCCAGTATTTCTGCTATAATTGTGACAAAGCTGTTTGTTTGTTTTTTAACATTTTTGTTATAAACATAAACTGGGAGTATGTTATTAATAATATGAAACATATTAAATAGGGGCCCTGAACCCCTGGTTGAGAATCACTGGATTTTAGTCCAAAAAAAAAAAAAAAAAAATATATATATATATATATATATATAGCATTTTTATATTTTTGCGTTTTAAAAGCTGGCTGTGACACGTTTTGTCGTGTTCACTTCACTGAGAGCACAATTTCACATCAGCGGTTATCAGCTCTCACCTGCAGGTGGCGTTACATATTCTGTGTGTGGGACATTTAGATTCGCAAAACAGGATGAAGAATTCAAGGGGTTATTTATTTTACTGTGAATTATGATGTTATCCTCCAAATATCCATGTACTGCCTCCGACACTCTGTCTTCCTCTTATTCCTCTGTATGTTTCTGTCTCTCTGTAGAGCCCTGCAGCTCCTCCTGTAGATGATAACATGACTCCTGAAGAGGTAGAGAGATTCATTTATTTATTACCACTGCAGTTCAGACAGACGGACACAATTAGCACATCAATTCCAGAGCCATCTGTGAGCTGTCCTGTCAGTCACTCGCAGTGACCCTGATTATGTTGTATTGGGGTGTTCAGATCAAAGCCTGGGAAGAGGAAGAGCTGGATAAGCCGATTGACATTGATCAGATCCGTGTTGACCCCTCACCTTTTCAGCTGGTTGAGAGAACATCTCTGCATAAGGTAATCCACAATCCGATTGAGATCACATATGAAATACTGTGTATGATGTTGAGGATTTATATCTTTCCAAGTGAATTATGAATTATGAATCTGTATGTGAATGTCAGCCCAAAGCTCTCATTATTTCATGCCCTCTGGGAAATGTTTTTTGATTAAAAAAATAAAAACATCTTCATTATTTCCTGCATTCAGGAGTTTATATTGTAACAGAGTGAAATATCTGTCACAGTCTTTCCATATACATAGGTTTTTTAATTCCATTCCTCACAATATATAAATATATATATGCCCCAAAACAAATTTAAAAAGACATTTAAAAAGTGTTAATATATTTTTTTCCAATATTAAACAAATTCTGTTAGAATACAGGATTCTATTAGAATAACAATTCTATATAATGAAATTTTATTTATATTTTTAGTTCATGTTAATTGTTAATGTTTAGTTTTTCAATGTACCGTATATAAATGTCAAGTATTATTTTAACATGATTTTCAAACAATGTATATGTATGAATACATATTTATATATTGTGTGTGTGATTTTACACTCTATATAAACTGTATACCGGTATTATTTTTCTGATTAATCACACACTTATGAAATTATGCATACCAATCGTTCACAAATTATTTCACAAATCAGAATAGGGAAGTATTCACTCAGTGAAGGGTTAACTGACTAAAACTCTACTGTGAAAGTTTTCACAAATCAGAATAGTGAAGTTAAAGACTCGAGGAAGGGTTAACTGATCAAAATTGTACTGTAAAAGATTTCAGAAATCAGAATAGTTGAAGTTAATGATTTAGGAAAGGGTTAACTGATGAAACTTGACTTGACTTCAGAAATCAGAAAAGTGAAGTTAAAGGGTTAGTTCACCCAAAAATGAAAATTAAGTAATTAATTACTCACCCCCATGCTGTACCAACCCCGTAAGGCCTTAGTTCGTCTTCGGAACACAAATGAAGATATTTATGATTAAATGTGACAGCTGGATCACTCCTACATAGGCTGGACTATTCCTTTTCTTCCTTGTAGGCCTGAAACGAGACTTCAAGAGATTTCCACGACGCGCACGCGCGAGAACTTAACTGAAGTAGTTGAAGGAGATCGCAATTCTCGCTCATGCATCGTGGAAATCTCTTGAAGTCTCGTTTCAGGCCTACAAGGAAGAAAAGGAATAGTCGAATAAAGTCGTTATTTTTGTTTGTTTTTTTCGCACAAAAAGTATTCTCGTCGCTTGATAAACTTATAGTTGAGCCACTGTTGTGACATGGAATATTTGCACCTCTCAGATTTAATCATAAATATCTTCATTTGTGTTCCAAAGACGAACGAAGGTCTTACGGGGTTGGTACAGCATGGAGGTGAGTAATTAATGACTTAATTTTCATTTTTGGGTGAACTAACCCTTTAAGGACTCGAGGAAGAGTTAACTGACCACAAATGTATTGTGAAATGTTTCACAAATCACATATAGTCTATTTGAGCCTAGCATGACCCGACTAGATGAGCATTTTTTTAAACTTATAAGCGGATTTATCTAAAGGCTTGGACCGTTATTCATTGGCACTGCCTGTTTGCCATTATTACACAAGAAAAAAGGACTTCAGAGTGAGAAACACTCTGAAATGCGATAAAATGCAATTTTCACAAATCAGGTTCAATCTAAAACATGTGATTCACAAATCAAGCAGGTCAAGATGACACTGGTTTTAGTCCAACTTTTGGAGCTATATGCATTATAAAATTCAGAGTCACTGTGAATGAAACACTGATTTGGGGCCGCGTCACCTTCATTCATTTATTTGCATTCAATTATTTTAAAGTGTTAGGATTTTGAATTAATTGCGTGCGTTTAATTACCGTTATGTTTTAAAAGAAGTCTCTTCTGCTCACCAAGGCTTCATTTATTTGATCCAAAATACAGCAAAAACAGTAATATTGTGAAATAATTTTACAATTTAAATTAACTGTTTTCAATGAATTATGTAATTTATTCCTGTGATGGTAAAACTGAATTTTCAGCATCATTACTCCAGTCAGATTTGCTGCTCAAGAAACATTTATTATTATTATCAATGTTTATTATTATCAATTTTTATTTCAATTGATCTGAAATAGTAAGCTTTTAGAACATAATAAATGTCTATACTGTCACTTTTGATCAATTGAATGCATCCTTGCTGAATAAAATGATTAATTTCTTTTAAAAAAACTCTTACTGACCCCAAACTTTTGAACGGTAGTGGTAATGTTACAAAAGCTTTCTATTTCAGATAAATGCTATTCTTTTGAATTTTCTATTCATCAAATAATCCTGAAAAAACACAACTGTTTTCAACATTGATAATAATTATACATGTTTCTTGAGCAGCAAATCAGCAGATTAGAATGATTTCTGAAGGATCATGTGACATTGAAGACTGGAGTAATGATGCTTTACCATCACAGGAATAAATGACATTATAAAATATATTCAAATAGAAAACAGTTATTTTAAATTGTAAAAATATTTCACAATATTATTGTTTTTGCTGTATTTTTGATCAAATAAATGAAGCCTTGGTGAGCAGAAGAGACTTCTTTTAAAACATTAAAAAAATCTTACCATTCTAATAATTTTGGCCACCACTGTGTGTGTGTGTGTGTGTGTGTGTGTATTTATATATATATATATATATATATATATATATATATATATATATATATATATGTAAACACACAAGTATATGTTTGCTTGTTTATTTCAGACTCACACGCTGTTCTCTCTGCTGGGTCTCAGTCATGCATATGTAACCAGTATTGGTAAACTGGTTGGGGTGGTCGCACTTAAAGAGGTAAAGATGATTTATCGCCTGTGTCTACATTTATGTTTACATTCTTTCTGTCATATGCTGGTGTGTCTGAGTAAATAATTCTGCTGTCCTCTCTCTTTCACACCCAGCTCCAGAAAGCGATCGAGGGTTCGACTCGTAGCGGAGTGCGACTGCGTCCCCCTCTGGCCAGTTTCAGAGACGCGAGACGCAAGGCCAAAAAGCCTTCTCATTCCCCATCCGTCCAGTCCTCTCCCACACGGGACAGAGAGCTGTGGAGCGAGGGAGTGAAAAGAGAGACTGAAGACGAGTCGGTTAGAAGTTGCATCCAGAAAGCGGAGAAAGAGTGTGATGTCGCCACGGGCAACAGCAGCAGAAGTGCCGTCAGCACCTCTCAGGAGCAACTGCCTTCCCCTTCTTCCACACTCCCTCTCTCCTCTCTTCATCCTGTGCCTGAAACAGAGGCGGATGCTGATAGAGAGAGTGATGAGGAGCCTTTATAGGTCTATTGTTTTGTAATTTACTCAAATTCAGCCCTCCAGGGGGAGGCAAACCATATGATGGTGCTGCCTTTGAGCCCAGCATGGGTCGCTGCACAATCTGACTTGGTTGATTCTCTACTCTCCGGACTGGACTCTTATGCTCTTTCTCTCTAGATGTTTTTATTCAGTTAAGTATGTACATATGGACAGTCGGTCTGACACATCTCACTGAATGTCTTCCCCTCTCATTGCCAATCCATCCCAGTGTTTGTCTGCTGTACTTCTTATTATATCACTGTAAAAATGAAAGATTTGTTACCTTGAGCTATTTATACCTGATCTAACGACTTGTCTTGGTGTAACCCAACATATTCAGGTCAATTCAGTTATAGAGGGTATGCGCATGACGTCACCGTCGGCCGGAGTGAATGCGGTCACGCCCACTAAGTGGCAAAAAGACTGAGCGGCAGCATTTGTTTTCAGCGTGAATGCCGTGAAAAACACACAAAACACATCTAAAACGGGAAAGAGCTTTGCGATTGACTGTACAACTAGATTTGACCAGAAATCTGAGGTACTGTATATTTTTACAGACTGCAAAAAGCTACAGAACAGACTATATTCTGCATAATTGGATGCTTTTAAATAAACACTGACAAAAAACTATACGGGGACGATATGATGATATACAGTATAACATTAATGTAAGTGATATTCAGTTATACTAAATGTTTCGACTTGCTCGTTTAAATCTCGCCACATGAAGCACATTTTAGGTTTCCTTTTTTTTTTTACACTGTAAATGTTACATTTAAAGGAGTATTCAAGGTTCAATACAGTGTTGTTTTTGGTAACTATGATTGTTATAAATCGTTTTCGGTAATTGAAATGAAGCTGAAATGAAATAAAATGTAAATATTAGATGAAAAAGTTCAGTTCAAATATGTTTTAGTTGAAGAAAAATATGAGAAAAAAAGATCACAACTCAGAATCACAAAAGTATTCAAATGAAAACTGATGATATCAAAATGTTAATAGATGCTATAATAGTATATACATAACACTAGAATAAGACTGGTTTAATTAACAGAATTTGTGACAATGTTAATTACCACAAAAACAATGTTAATTTACCATTTACAAAAACAAATTCTCTCCTTTTCTTAAAAAAAAGTAAAAATCAAAGTTACTGTACAGTGAGGTACACACCTTCATTCATTTATTTGCATTCAATTATTTTAAAGCGTTAGGATTTTGAATTAATTGCGTGCGTTTAATTACCGTTATGTTTTAAAAGAAGTCTCTTCTGCTCACCAAGGCTTCATTTATTTGATCCAAAATACAGCAAAAACAGTAATATTGTGAAATAATTTTACAATTTAAAATAACTGTTTTCAATGAATTATGTAATTTATTCCTGTGATGGTAAAACTGAATTTTCAGCATCATTACTCCAGTCAGATTTGCTGCTCAAGAAACATTTATTATTATTATCAATGTTTATTATTATCAATTTTTATTTCAATTGATCTGAAATAGTAAGTTTTTAGAACATAATAAATGTCTATACTGTCACTTTTGATCGCTTGAATGCATCCTTGCTGAATAAAATTATTAATTTCTTTAAAAAAAAAAAAAAACCTCTTACTGACACAACTCAGAATCACAAAAGTATTCAAATGAAAACTGATGATATCAAAATGTTAATAGATGCTATAATAGTATATACATAACACTAGAATAACACTGGTTTAATTAACAGAATTTGTGACAATGTTAATTACAGGGATTAAAGTTCTCCGTCGCTACGACGGATTTCCGTTAATTGCAGCAAGTCTATGACGGATTTCCGTCAATTGCAGGGTTCCTGTCTATCCTTAATGTCTTAAATTCACTTTTCATAATTTTAAGGCCGTAAATAAGCTTTCATTTCTCAAATGAAATTTCTGTAATAAATGTCTTAATTTTAGTTTGAATAGTTTGAATAGGTCTTAAATTAAGGAAAGACCCTGCTGAGGCCTGAGGGGGATGTGATCAAAGCCTGGAGTGGAGCGACAGCATGTTCCTCTCTCCACTCTAAGCATTCTGTAGCCTAATCACTTCGCTCATGGTCCACTCCGGGCTTTCAATTCCCGCTCACGGAAAAACTAACATGCAAAAAGACGCTTACAATTAAACATTTTAGTTGGTTGGGATGAGTAACTGAGTATTTAATTATAGAATATCAAATAGGTTGTGCGATTATTCTAAAAAAAATCTCCATCTTCATGTTTTCGGTGCTGACGCGTTCATAACATGTATAAGGGTGGCGCTGCCACCTGAAAGCTGTCAAAAAGAACCGGCAAAAGTAATGATTATGAATAGGCCTATGTCAAAATAGCAAGGAGACATTTTAATTGTTTATTAATAAACAAGTGTTTTCTGTCAGTGTGGGGTAACTCGGCTGGAAAGATGAAGTTGACACTTGACAAGCTGAATCGCAATCTTCGCAGTGAACGCGCCAGAGAGAAATGCACTTTTCATACGGATTAGGCCTATCTGTTTTCTTTCGTTTTGAATTGTTCTGATTAAAAGTAGACATTTCAATATAGATATATTTCTGTGAAGTAGGCTACCTTATAGGCTGAGTTTCGGTTGATTTATGAGACGAGCTCCACTTCAGCGCCGGCGCCGTGTCATGATTATCTAAGTCTGCTATATTTACTTCTATTAAATGCAGGTAGGCCTAATTGGTTGATGAAACATTGATTAAAATTAAGATACAATTAATACAAAACGAAATTTACTTTAAAGAAAGGCTGTGTGCTTTCTGTTTGAGGTCTCTGCGTGAACGTTTTAGTGCCGCTTCCAGAACTGTCACGTCCGTAACATTGTTTTTTCCTCATAAATGCGAACAGGAAACATAAAATAAAATTAATATTTTATGTTCTGGGGAGAACCAACCCTTCTTCATTCGGTAGTATTACTTTTGGTTTGTGCAGTGTAATAATTTACAGAATTAGGTACTAGCTATACTAAAACAATATTTTGCCACCTAAAAGTTAAAGATGTTTTGTGTCATGTCCGTAACGCATCTTCCCTCATAATAAATAATAAATATAAAATGCATGTGTAGACTTATATTTTTCTAATGTCTGAACTCCTTTATTAAGGGAGTATGGATATATTTACAGAAGTTTCAATATATTAGTAGCCTATTAAATGCATTTTCTGAGAATTTATATTTCAAGTTTTGACTGCAAATGTCACGTCCGTAACGCTGAAATTGCCCAATTTTAATTTATCCTCAACTAGTTTTGTGGTGTAGGTCTACGTATTTTATAATGTTAACTTCAAATAATACTAATAGTAATTGAAAGATGTGGTAGAATTGGATCTGGACGGGAAGGATAACTCTGGGAGTTGGAAGGGGTGTGTCGCGATTCTGCCTTCTCACACCGCGACACAGGTTCGTGCTATGAGTAGCCTATGGCGACTTCGGTTTTATATCGCGTATCGTTACAGCCCTATTAAAATAGCTTTTAAAATACGCAAACTGGCAATATTAAAGCGGTTTAAAACATATCCACTTAAAACGCTATTGGTCTCGACTATTTAAATAAAGTTACAGGAATAGGCCTATGACTTGGCCTGGGGAAAAAATCCGTCAGAAGATTTTTTTTCACTTTAATCCCTGTAATTACCACAAAAACAATGTTAATTTACCATTTACAAAAACAAATTCTCTCCTTTTCTTAAAAAAAAGTAAAAATCAAAGTTACTGTACAGTGAGGTACACACCTTCATTCATTTATTTGCATTCAATTATTTTAAAGCGTTAGGATTTTGAATTAATTGCGTGCGTTTAATTACCGTTATGTTTTAAAAGAAGTCTCTTCTGCTCACCAAGGCTTCATTTATTTGATCCAAAATACAGCAAAAACAGTAATATTGTGAAATAATTTTACAATTTAAAATAACTGTTTTCAATGAATTATGTAATTTATTCCTGTGATGGTAAAACTGAATTTTCAGCATCATTACTCCAGTCAGATTTGCTGCTCAAGAAACATTTATTATTATTATCAATGTTTATTATTATCAATTTTTATTTCAATTGATCTGAAATAGTAAGTTTTTAGAACATAATAAATGTCTATACTGTCACTTTTGATCGCTTGAATGCATCCTTGCTGAATAAAATTATTAATTTCTTTAAAAAAAAAAAAAACCTCTTACTGACACAACTCAGAATCACAAAAGTATTCAAATGAAAACTGATGATATCAAAATGTTAATAGATGCTATAATAGTATATACATAACACTAGAATAACACTGGTTTAATTAACAGAATTTGTGACAATGTTAATTACCACAAAAACAATGTTAATTTACTATTTACAAAAACAAATTATCTCCGTTTCTTAAAAAAAAGTAAACATCAAAGTTACTGTACAGTGAGGTACACTGTAAAAAAAAAGTTGCTACCTTAAGTTAAGTACAATCAACTTGGATGTTTAAGTAATTTCAACTTAAGTTACATTAAACTGACTTAAGAAAATTAAATGGATCTTGTATAACTTAGTATAAAGTGTAACTTGTAACTTGTACATCGAGTTAAAGCGATGTAAAAAATATATGTTGTCATAACTTATTGATCATATCACTTTTTACAGTGTACTTACAATGGAAGTGAACGGCACAAATGTTTGGATTTAAAGGCAGACATAAGAAGCTTGTTCTTTTATAAAAGCACTAACGTTAATTTGTTAAAGCAGTTTAAATCATATTTTATTTTTTACAGCTGTTTTAAGTTATTTTGTCCATACTAAAATCATGTTAACGCATCGTTTTTACATCATATGGCTATAATATTATAATAGTGAATATTTTAACAAATGTATTGCCCCCATTCACTTCCATTATAAATGACTCACTGTAACCCACATTTTTACTTCTTTTTTTTTTTTTACCTCTTGTTTTGGGGTTATTGACATTATGCTAATGTAATTTGATCTTATGCTGAACCTGGAATATTCCTTTAATCACTAGTCATTCATTATGAAACCGTTTTGTTTACTACATAATTAAAGCTGCAAAGTCATTACTTTTATCATTGGATCTTTGATTGTTGTATGAATATCAGATTAATTTTTATTTGTCTATAATTGTGTTCTAATGGTCTCAATAGCATGCAGGCTTTTTTGCCACGTCTTAAAAAATACACAAAGTGCGCAATAAGGCTTTGTTTGCTTCATTTATTTGTTTCTTCATTATTTTTGGGGAAAATAAACAAATAGCAATATTCTTGAAGGTCAGGGAGGTGTTTTGTTCGTGCAGGAAGAAGAGATGGGTAAGAGCGAGAGAGTTCGACGGAGGACGAGGAAGAGCACATTGGAAGAACCATCTTATAACCTTCAGTAAAGCATGCATAGATGTACAGTACGTGTCACAGAGCACTTTTATATCACACCTCTTATAGCGCAGTCAGTCCCACATCAATGGATTTGTCTGTATAGTTGGCTGAACATGTTGAATCATAAATTTGACCATGAGTGTTTCTTATCCAAAGTATTACTTTTTCTGAATAGGATTCTTCCACCAAGAGGAGACAACACAGGGTTTGAGTTATAGACAGATAACAAACGAAGGGAAAGAGGTGAGAAAGACAAGTTCACAGAAAGAAGGGAGAGCGGTAGAGCAAAGGACCGGTTACAGCATCATGCCAACAGACACAAGTTTTGTTGTGAAAGATGGCAGTAGAATCGTACAAAAAAATCCATTTGAAATTAGTCTGTAAACACAAATGATAAACAACTACATTCAACTAAGTACATTTGGCTTTTTGTTATTTATTCATTCATTTATACCTTATCTTACATAAAAAGTAATAAAAGAGCACATGACATCACTCCTTTGGTTGCAGTAGTATTACCTGGATTCGTGTGATTGGCATGTTGGTTGGTTATATGGTTGAAATCTTTGAGGCATTTTTCAGATGAAAAGGTGAAATATGGTAGTGGGATTACAGGCACAACAGAGTAAATAATGAAATTGCTCTTGAATTGACAATGAATTAATCAATTGTCAGATCACCCAGAATAATGAATGAGGAATATAAAGGTCATCATTTAATATCCCTCAGGTGACATATTGTACGTCTATGTATGGCTTAATCAGAAATCATGTACAGTCAGAGCGTTCTTGTTATCGTAAAAGATTTGTTTGGCAATAATGACCAGCTCAAATCCTCCATTACAACTTACAAAACCGGTCTAGATGAACACTGCAACAGCTTTACAGTAAAACTGAAGTCCTTGAGCTTATTTTCAATACAATCAGTGACTGAAATGCAAGATGGCACCAGCTGTGTTTGTATGAAATGAGAAAGAGTGAGTCTGTGATGGGATAAATAAATGTTCTCTTACGAGAGGTTCTCTCGTATTGCGTAAGTTTAGCTTACGCTACGGGTGAAGTTCATCTTTGCTCGAGATATTGAAGCCAAAAATTATCCTTAATTTTGTATATATTGTCAACGCAGTGCAGCCACTGCAGACCTAGAGCAAGCTGTCTAGCGTGCTCATTGGCTGCCTTGTGGCAACTGCAGCAGCCTACCAGTGAGCCTGGCGTGACGTCACGCCCAATGGAGGCGCTTCGCGCCCTCTACGCGTCACAGCCCGCGCAGAGGGGTGTGGCTTTAGCGTATAAATACGGGGCTCAAAGGCTGCTTCCCTGATTTTTCATCTCTTCAGCGAAGCTCTATACTTCCGCTGGACTCGAGAGAAGCCGCCGCCGTTGAAACCAGCGACTGCCAGCAGAGGAAAGCGCCTGAGGAAGCCGGTCGACTTCTCGCCGCCTTCAGCCTTCCGTGCCAACAACGCTATCCGGCGTCGATATCCTTTTCTGCTCTTGTTGTTCTGTTTCTGTGTCTGTGTGTGCTCGCCGCCGCGACACACACTGTTACTAAAAGAGCGCGAGCGTTCTTTTCAGAATGCCTCGCACGTCCTGTGGCTCGTGCCGAGCCCCGCTCAGCGCCGGAGACCGCCACGTGATCTGCGCTCTCTGCCTGGGCCAGGACCACGCAGCCCTCGCACTTTCGTCGGGAGGTTGCGTCCACTGCGAAGAGCTGTCCATGGCGACCCTGCGGGCTCGCCTGGAGCTCTTCAACGCCGAAGCTGTCACTCCGCCCTCCATTTCACCACGCAAAAAGAAGCGCCGTGCCCAGAGGATGCCCGAACCCGACGCGGAAAGCAAGCACTCGCCGGACCAGTTCCCTCGAGTGCCTCTTTCGCCTTCCCCACCCCCCCTCACCGACGCGCAGATGCCGGCTTCCGCCCTCACTGCCGTTGTTTCTGAGGACGAGGCGGACGGGGCCGCGGGCGAGAGCTGTTCCCTCCTGGCCTCGGACAGCGAGGAATGGCCTGGATCTCTCCACTCCTCCTCTGCTTCCATCCAGGAGTCCGGACGAACGCGTTCGGGTGTGGACGCCAAGCTGATGCGTCTCCTTGTGAAGGCCGTCGACCGCCTCGGCCTCGAGTGGTCACCGCCAAAGGAGCCCGCGCCTAACCGCCTGGACGACTGTTTTCTTCAGCGCCGCCGTCAGCCACCGGCTTCAAGGCGATCGCTGATTTGAGGAGCGCGACGGACCTTTCCCTCCGCGCCACAAAGACTGCAGCTCAGGCCATCGGCAGATCCATGGCTGCGCTAACTGTTACAGAGCGGCATCTCTGGTTAACACTCGCAGACATGGAGTCTGAGCGTGCGACGTTCCTCAACGCACCGCTCTCCCCCACCGGTCTCTTCGGCCCAGCGGTCAACGGGATCGTCGATCGCTTCTCCGAAGTGCAGAAGACCTCGCAGGCCATGAATTTGTTTCTGCCACGACGCTCCAGCTCAGCCACGGGCCGCGCATGTGACAAGCCGCCTGCTAAAAGCTCCACTCAGCGTCCAGCCAAGCCTGCCGCTTTTGCAGCATCGACAGGGCGGCCACCCTAGATCACGCTCGGACAGCCGCCGAAGGCCGCCTCCCCCGCGGGGACCTCGGCCGAGGATTGCGCTGAGACCGGAACAAGCGAAGCCCTCCTAACATCAGGAGAAAAGAGACGGTTGAGTCCCGCTGCGGCCGGACCGCCGTCGAAACACCACGCCCTGTCAGTCCCCCCACAGAGGGCTACTGCAGGAGATTATCTTGCAGCCAACGAGCCGGTTATAATGCCCTCTCGCCTGCACACAAACTCCGTTTTTACGGCGACCCACAGAAATCCCATAAAGAGTGTATTTTCTTTTTATCCGGCTCACGCCGACAGTGTTTTAAGTGTAGAAAATGTGCCCACGTACTAGTGCTCACCCCTACACACAAGCACTCAAAAACATGTGTCCCTCAGGCCCACACAGCCCACTCTCATAACGCTGGCAAGTGCCGCTCGAGTGTTAGATGTGAATATCGCGCCCGCGAACTCGCGCCCATCCCATGCCCGCTCTGTCATACGGCCATTTCAACCTCAAATAAGTCAGGTTATGAGTGTAAGTCACGTGCCCGCTCGCAAGCGCTCACGCTTACTAACAGACACACTATCTCCAATGTTTATAGCACGCTCCCCGTTCATAGTAACCTGGTCGCCTCAAGTGAAACAGCCAGCTGTCGCTGTCAGCGAGACGCCACTTACAGACATTCACATGAGTCAGGCTGCGATTGTAAGTTACGTGCCCGCCCCAGCGCGCTCACGCTTGCCAATAAACGCCTCGCCTTCGGCGCCGCCGCTCAAAGTAGTTGTCAGCGAGCCGCCGTGTTCAAACACTCATACCGGTCAGACTGCGAATGTATGCCACGAGCTCGCCCTCGAGCGTTCGCGCATACTATCAGTCGCTCCGCAGCCCGAAGCGGCTGTCAGCGAGCCGCTCCATCCAAGCACCGTGAGCGCGCGCACCGCGCCCCCGTCTCCGTCTCAGTTCCCAAAACCCACAGCGTGTGGCGACCGGAACCCGGAGGCCATTCTCCCCCTTGCCTTACATGCACAAGCATGGAATGCCATCCCAGGGGTTTCAGAGTGGGTGCTAAGCACAATAAGACAGGGCTATGCGCTTCAGTTCGCTCGCCGTCCCCCGCGTTTTCACGCTCGGACCGAGTCAACAGTGAGTGCGGAAGTAGCTCATCTACTCCGCGCAGAAATAGCCAAACTGCTGTGCAAGGGAGCTATAGAACCGGTGCCGCCTTCTCTGAGCGAGTCAGGCTTTTACAGCCGTTATTTTCTCGTACCAAAGAAGGATGGAGGCTGAAGGCCGATATTAGATCTGAGATTTTTGAACAAAGCCCTCATGAGGAGACCGTTCAAAATGATTACAACCAGACAGATCCTCGCACAGATTCGCCCGAGGGACTGGTTTATATCTCTCGATCTGAAAGACGTGTATTTTCAGATACAGATTATACCCCGTCACAGGCCATTCTTGTGTTTCGCCTTCGACGGCCAGGTATATCAGTACACCGTCCTCCCGTTCGGCCTGTCCCTGGCACCCCGTACATTTAGGAAGTGCATGGACGCGGTGCTCGCCCCCCTCAGATGTCAGGGTGTGCGAATTCTGAACTACTTGGACGATTGGCTGATTCTAGCACAGTCAGAGATAGAGCTCGTATCTCACTGAACTATGCTTCTCAGTCACTTGGAAAGATTGGGTCTCACGGTCAACTGGACCAAGAGCTCATTATGGCCCAGCCAGTCAATCTCCTTTTTAGAAATGAAACTGGACTCCGTGGCTATGAAGGCTCAGCTGTCGACAGAGCGCACGCGCCGAATTCGACACCTGGCCGCATCTTTCCAGAAGGGCGGAACCGCCTCCCTGAAAAGGCTTCAGAGGATGCTGGGTTGTATGGCCTCAGCTGCAGCAGTGCTTCAGCTGGGCCTACTGCCCATGCGCCCGCTACAACGCTGGTTGAAAGCCCGCGTACCCCATCAGGGATGGGCGCGTGGCTGTACGCGAATCAGGATATCTCAGAGGTGTATTACAACTCTGCAGCCCTGGTTAGCCGCCGATTGGTACCAGCAGGGGGTGACGATGGGAGTGATTTCCCACCGGAAAATCGTCTCGACAGACGCCTCCAACTCAGGTTGGGGCGGCCTTCTCGAGGGCAGACCGGTCTTTGGCCTATGGTCAGACCAGGAGAAGGGCCTTCACATAAACTGTCTGGAGATGCTGGCGGTCGAGAACGCGCTGAAGCGCTTCCTCCCGTTCATACAGGACCAACACGTTCTAGTCCGCTCAGACAACATGTCGGTTGTGTCCTACGTGAACCGCCAGGGCGGTGTCAGATCCAAGAGCCTCTGCGATTTGACAGAACGCCTCCTCGTCTGGGCCCAGTGCTGCCTGTGTTCGCTGAGAGCGACGCACGTGCCAGGGTCCTGAACGAAGGACCGGACAGACTGTCCAGGGACAACATCCCCCCCGGGGAGTGGTCTTTACACCCCCAAACAGTCCAGCTGTTATGGCGCCTCTTTGGCAGGGCGGAAGTCGACCTATTTGCGTCAAAAGACAACGCTCATTGCTCAGTGTTCTTTTCAAAGAACGAGGATGCGCTGGCCCAAGTCTGGGCCAGCCGCCCGATTTACGCCTTCCCTCCGATCTCTATGTTACCACAGGTAATCATGAGAATCAGGGACTCACACAGCTCGGTGCTCCTCATAGCCCCGCGATGGGAGAACCAAGCTTGGTTCCCGGAACTAGCACGGCTGTCACACACAGCCCCGTGGCCAATTCCGGTGAGGAGGGACCTCCTCTCCCAAGCCTGCGGCACAATCTGGCATCCCCACCCAGAGCGCTGGTCTCTGCACGCGTGGTTGATCAATGGATACCCGTTATCCTGCCAGAAGGAGTAATGAACACGATTACGCAATCCAGAGACCAAATGGTGCACCGACAAAAATCTGGACCCCAGAACGGGTGAGGTCTTGCAGGTGCTCGACTTCCTTCAAGAGCTGCTGGATAAGGGCAGGTCCCCATCCACGCTCAAAGTATACGTGGCGGCCGTCGCAGCCTTCCCTGAGTCGAAGCAGGGCCGGTCACTAGGAAGGAATGAGTTGGTCATCCGCTTCTTGAGAGGAGCCAGAAGGATGAACCCTCCGCGCCCACCTTCGGTTCCTGTTTGGGATCTCTCCGTGGTCCTAGAGGCCCTAAAGGAGCATCCCTTCGAACCGTTAGATTCAGCGAATCTAAAATACCTCTCGCTCAAAACCGTTTTTCTTTTGGCTTTGTCATCAGTTAAACGAGTGGGGGACTTGCACGCGCTTTCTGTTAGCGCTGCGTGCCTCGAGTTTGGCCCAAATGACTCTAAAGTCATCCTCAAACCGAGACATGGCTATGTACCGAAGGCGATTGGCACTCCGTTCAGAGCGCAGGTCATTTCCCTGTCGGCTCTGCCAGCATCCGACAGCGTGAGCGGCGACAGCCTCCTTTGCCCTGTCAGGGCACTAAGAGCTTATGTTATGCCCTCCGCCCCCTTCAGACGCTCCGAGCAGCTTTTCGTTTCGTTTGGCGGATGCACCAAGGGTCTCGCCGCCTCGAAACAATCCCTGTCCAGATGGATAGTGGACGCCATTTCCGCTGCCTACGCGTCAAAAGGTCTGCAATGCCCTCTGGGCATCAGGGCTCATTCCACAAGAGGCATGGACTCGTCGTAGGCATGGTCCAGTGGAATTTCCATTCACGACATTTGTACGGCGGCGGGCTGGGCCTCCCCGTCCACATTTGTAAGATTCTATAATCTGGAAGTTCCTGCGTTGCAGGCCAGACTTCTTTCAGTCTAGGTATATGATCTGCCCACATCTCTGGTGCGCAGGCTGCCTATAACGTTTGCTCTCCTGGTTGAGCTGCACTATATGGGATGATATGAAATACATGCAGCCCGGACCCCCCGCTCTGCATTCCCCCATGAGTGTTATGTTTATACATGTGTCGGCCCGCTCTCTGGCCGCCTAAATTTCCCACTTTCAGTTCCCAGGTGGGACTCATAGAGTGGAGGTGGGGCGCGCACGGCGTTGACAAAGTGTTCCCGTAGCGTAAGCTAAACTTACGCAATACGAGAGAACCTCTCGTAAGAGAACGTACTCGGTTACCTAACGTAACCTCGGTTCTCTCTAGAGAGGGAACGAGTATTGCGTAACCGGCCGTGCTGAGCGCCACGAGCGATTTTCGCTTCAGATGATGAAAACCAGGGAAGCAGCCTTTGAGCCCCGTATTTATACGCTAAAGCCACACCCCTCTGCACGGGCTGTGATGCGTAGAGGGCGCGAAGCGCCTCCATTGGGCGTGACGTCACGCCAGGCTCACTGGTAGGCTGCTGCAGTTGCCACAAGGCAGCCAATGAGCACGCTAGACAGCTTGCTCTAGGTCTGCAGTGGCTGCACTGCGTTGACAATATATACAAAATTAAGGATAATTTTTGGCTTCAATATCTCGAGCAAAGATGAACTTTACCCGTAGCGTAAGCTAAACTTACGCAATACTCGTTCCCTCTCTAGAGAGAACCGAGGTTACGTTAGGTAACCGAGTACGTTTTCATAGCTGTGTTGTGAACTTTGGATATATTTAACATATGATATCCAGTAGTATGAGCGCAAAAAATAAATAAAGTTCATAATGTAAGTAATAACTATACGAGTGTAATGACGTGACTACGGCAGTTCTCGAGTCAAACTGAGAAAACCGTTTGAACTCGGAAATGTCTGCGGATATGAGATGCTGATACTACGAGACTGCGTGAGCCATAGGACTTGAATGAGGGAGCGAAAATGTCAGTTTCTCTGTAAAAAGGTGAGTTAAAGTGGAAGTGTTGCATGTCTAAATGAATAAACTAGTCAATGACTAGTTTATTCATTTAGACATGCAACACTTCCACGTTTGCATCACTGTCAAACTCTAATGAATATGTATTGTTATTTAATTGACTAAAATGTTAATCGGCTAAAGATGCACATGAATATGTGTCATTGTGCTAACCAAACTATATTTTAATCGGTTCATTGAACCGAACTGTCCGAAATAAAGTTCTCGGAAGTGAATTAGGAACCATATACGAGCATACCACTGCGAGAGATGGAAACGTTTAGGTTTGGGTTTCATTTAGCTTCATGAGTCACAAAATAAATAAAACCTGAGGAAGATGGATGACCACGTATGACATTCCCACCAAACCAGAGTGATACCATTACAACAAAAGATAACAAATAGCAAAATAACAAATAGATATCACACAGGCTTCAAAGTTAAACCCCTCCCTTGTATAATTCTTATTATAACTCTTTTTTACAATTCTTAAATAAATGGGCATATTATTTCATGTGAGCAACTTTTGGAGTTCTGTATGCTTCGTGTAATATAAGAACTTATGACACTGAATAAAAAATGAAGCAGTTATGCTGCAGTTTTATGCTTGGACTGCGACATGTAATGACACTGTGATTTTATATAATATAAAACATTATTTTAAAACATGAACCTTATGACATACAGTGAGATGTTTAAGAAATGTTTTATACTGTACACAAAAATCTGTCAGATCTTCCTCTGGAACCCAGCAGTGAAATAATATGTACCCCAACATATACAGGAGGGAGTGCACACAATTCTGTAGAAAAATAAACATTGTCCCAACATTGCATAAATAATCAGTCAATAAATAAATTAATTCAATACACTTCATATAGCTATTAATGCTATTCTTTCCACCAAGTTTGTATTACACTCAATCATCAAAGGTGTACTGTGTCCTCCGAAGAAACGGTCATAAAAAACAGACAGTTGCATTTTTTCTGCTTCTTTTTTTTTGTTAAATCCTTAGTGACTCATGCATGACATCACAACGCAGAATGATGTAGCTTCTGTTTCTGAACCGGGCTTCTCCTACTTCTATGCATATGCTTCACGTCCGTTTACATACAAACACACAGTCAACACAAAGTTTAGCATCATAGTGACTGTAATAGTCAGCGACCATGACAAACAGGAAGACGCCTGTGCAGTTCAAAGTTCCATATGGCCTGAGTTGTTCATGAGGTCACTTTCAACTCGGATCAACGTCTTTTCCATTCTCATTCTGCGGAGACTTTTTTTCTTGAATTCTTGATTAAGGATATTTACAGTATGTGGATCCAGGCCCTGGTCTATTCTCCCCTTGATATATAGTGAAAAGAATTGTAGGCAATGGAATACGTATTTTAAATCAGAAATTATGACATGCTTTATTATAAAAAATAATCATCAAGAACCGATCCTTTAACTGGCACAAGAAATACAGGTATGAGTCGCCAACAGGACTGTTCTGGGAAAAAAAAAAAACTTTACTGTAGTGTTTTTCTAATGATTAATTTGAGGTTAATACTCCTCTCAATTGTCATTTTTTATGAAAACAAACTAAGGATAATTTAATCTGAGTTAATTTAATCTAGATATTTCAAAATCCTAAAGGCAAGGTTTTACTTAACCAAAGAAAATGAAATCCATGCGAGTAACAGAAAATGGGAAATTAGAATTCTGCAAATACAATGGGAAGTGTGACTGTGTCTCATAAACCAACTAGTTTCCAATCTAAAAGGCATCTGTCCTTCACCCAACAACCAATGCAAGTGCAAAAAGGTTTTTCAAACGTTTCTCTCCTTTGCAGCTAATCAAATCTCTAAACACACAGAGCTCACAGAGTAAGCTCAGAGTACTGAGGTCCAGTGCAAATATCTATAAAGTGTTGTATAGGACTCCAGAGTACAATGACAGACATCATCATGCCAAACGACACACAGAGAAGGAAGCACGCTATGTCACAATCCAGTATGAAATATATCTGTGTGTACGTACATAGATGAAAAAGCTCGTTTCATTACACTTGTGAGGGCAAAAAATAAGGCAACACTTTATTTTGATGGTTCCTTTTGAACATTCTGTTGACTATAAGTAACGTTGCAACTATATGTCTTCTAAATCGTAGTGTATTAGTAAACCATCTGCAAAATATCTGCTAACACTTTATTGTGATGCTCCCCCAACAGACATTCTACTGACTATAAGCAACTTTGCAACTCCATATAAACTTATTCCAACCCTAACCTAGTCTACTAATGCTCGACTAACACTCTAACTAGAGATGTTGGTGCAACGTTAATTATAGTCAACAGAATGTGTTAAAGGGACAGTCAAAATAAAGTGAAACCAAAAATAAATCTATAAAACAAATAGCAAAATCTCCTAATAACTAACTTGTGACAGTTCGTACTACTTGAATCAAAATGGGGTTGGGATGTGATTTAATAATTTATAATTAGCTTAAGAACAATAGGATAGTCTGCTGTCATACAAAGGCAAAAAAGCATTAAAATTGTTTTTTTTCTTGGTTCCAGTGTTGGTGTAGGTACAGCATTTTGGCCTTTGTAGAGCACAAGTATAGTGTATATTTGTACACTACCATTCAAAAGTTTGGGGTCAATAAGATTTGTGTGTATGTGCCATTTGTTCTTTCCTTTGAATAAGCTACTATATTGTGTGTTCAATTTAAAATAAATAAATTGATCAAAAGTGACAGTAAGGACATTTCTATAAGATTTCCATTTCAAATAAATGCTGTTTTTTAACTTGATATTCGTCAAAGAATCCTGAAAAAAAAAAAATCTATAACCGTTTCCACAAAAATATTGACTCTTTTCAACAGGTGTTGATAATAATGATAAGAAATGTTTCTTGAGCAGCAAATCAGCATATTAAAATAATTTTGAAGGGTCATGTGACACTGAAGACTGGAGTAATGATACTGAAAATTCAGCTTTGCTATAACAGGAATAAATTACTTCATTTTAAAATATAGAAAAAGGTTTTTTTAAATCGTTATAATATTCCACAATATTCCTGTTTTTGTTGTATTGTATTTTTTATAAAGGTTCGTTCAAAAACATTAAAAAAAACTTTAGACCCCAAACTTTTGAACCCTGTGCATGTGTCTTTATGTGTATTTGAGTCTATGAGGGGTTGAATACCTTGCATATAATATAAACAGCAGACAGAATTGTGTAGATTGTGCAGTGGTTTGTTTCAGTTGAACGATTTCCACATTTCACAGCCCTGAAACACTGAACTTGTGTTCCACCTATAGCGTTCAAAACGGCCAAATGTAGTTGAAGAGGAAAAGAGAATGTGTGGTCAAATCACACCGATATCTTATGGTAAGTGTCTGTGTATGATCTGAAGTTCTGGAGGGCATGAATGGCATGGAAAAAGCTTATGTTACTGTCTATTTTACAATTATATATTTATTTTTTATTTTCTTTTTTTCTTAGAAAATAATTGTATTATTATCATCATTATGGTTTATTAACTATAGTTTATTGTCTTTATTTTTAATAACGAGAGCCATCACTCAAGCATGCACATATTTAACCGAATGTTCTTCATATTCATCTTCCTGAATTACATACCTCCATCTATATCACTCCATTCTTGGTGAGTTTTCCTCATTCTCTCCATTCTCAGTCCCAAGGAATTCCCAACTCCATTCTGTACCTTCCTTTTTCAAACATCCATAATATAAGGCTTAAAAAATCATAATGTTCACACACGCAGTTGCAGTAACTGTCAGTTCTGCTTTTCCATTTTGGGTCCGAGCAGTCACTTGAATTTCACAATAGTGTTTGATTCCTGAAATAGGAGTTGATATTGTTTGATTATGCTGATTGAAATGTCTGTCAAAACCAGCTCAAGTCTCTCGCCGGCCACTTAGTTGGTTGCTCTGATGTCTACAGGCAAGGATTCGGACTCCTCCTCCTTTTCTTCAAGCTCTTCAATTACAGACGGTGAGACATCAGACGCCTTTCGCTCTGTGATAAAATCTCCAGGGGTTTGACCTGGACTGCTTCCTCCCATTGAGGTCACTTCCTCTCTCTGCGTCATTGGAGATGGGATTAATGTCACTGGTTCTGGTTCCATGCATAACGTTATATCTTCCTCCTGGAAAAGAGGCTGGACATTAGTCTGGGTATGTGTCATTTCATTAAACGAAATTGCAAAACAAATGTTTTGTAAGTTTCCAAACAGGTTTTGTTTTGGGACACTCAAATAAACAGCCCAATGTTAAAAGTTGTGTTATTATTACTTGTAGTAGTTCAGTTAAGTCATTTTTAAGTTGTTTCCCATAAAAAGAGTAAACAAAACATTTTTTGTGCGTTTTCTGTACAACGAAAAACTTGCTGTTTAACCACCATAGTTTGATGCATCATTGGAGAAATTGACTAGCGACTGGTTCCTGAAAACGTAGTAACATGGTTGCACCTCTGTCGTTTGGACTACATTGTTCAACGATCAGAATCAAGAATGAATCAGAATCAGAATGAGCTTTATTACCAAGTATGCTTTCACATACAAGGAATTTGTCTTAGTGACAGAAGCTTCCAGTGCACAGACAAAATCATGACAGCGACAAGATAATTTTGAATATTAATACATCAAATATACACAAAACAGACACATATGTATGTACAGGTATGTAATATACAATGCAAGGGAATGGGAATAAGAGGTATGGTATGCTAAATAAATACAAGTATAAAATGAGACCGACAAGACCAGACAACAGGTGAGTGTGGATGGTGAGTATATGTAGAAGAGGTAATTAGGCGGTGACAGGTGCAACTGGTTAGAACTCAGGTGATTGTGAACGGATGGGAGGAGCAGAAGGACCTGGTGCTGAGGACATATTGGCAGAATCTGTGACAACATGTTTATTGTCCATGTGGGGGTATTTAATTGTTCATGAGATGGCCTGAGGAAAGAAACTTTTCTTGTGCCAGGCTGTACTGGTGCTCAGTAGCGGCAACCAGATGGCAACAGTTCAAAGAGGAAGTGTTCTGGATGTGAGGGGTCCAGAGTGATTTTGCCAGCCTTTTTCTCACTTTGAATGAGCACAGTTCTTGTAGAGTGTGAAGGGGTGTACTGATGATTCTCCCAGCAATCCGGACTATCCGCTGTAGTATTCTGAGGTCTGACTTGGAAGCAGAGCCAAACCAGACAGTTACAGAAGTGCAGTGGACAGACACTATGACTGCAGAGAAGAACTGCTGAAGCAGCTTCTGTGGCAGGTTGAACTTCCTCAGCTGACAAAGGAAGTCCAACCTCTGCTGGGCGTTTTCACAGTTGAGTCACTGTGATTGTTCCACTTCAGGTCCTTAGAGATGGTAGTGCCCAGGAACCTGAATGACTCCACTGTTGTCACAGTGCTGTTCACGATGGTCAGTGGGGGGAGTGTTTGGGGCTTTCTCATAAAGTCGTCAATCATCTCCACTGTTTTGAGCGTGTTCTGCTCCAGGTTGCTGTGACTGGACCAGTCTGTCACCTCTTTAACCTCCTGTATGAAAGCAGACTCGTCACCATCCTGGATGAGGCAAATGAGTGTAAGGTCATCCGCAAATTTCAGGAGCTTGACAGAGAGGTCTTTTGCAGTGCAGTCATTGGTGTAGGGGGAGAAGAGTAATGCGGAGAGCACACATCCCGGGGAGCCACCAGTGCTGATGTAAAGGTGTAGGACGTGAATTTTCCCAGTCTCACTAGCTGTTGCCTAGTTGTCAGAAAGCTTGGTTTTAGTCTTAATTTGGTCTGGAGGAGTGTTGCGATGATGGTGTTGAAAGCCGAGATGAAGTCCACAAACAGGATCCTCACACAAGTCCCAGGTCTGTTGAGATGTTGACTGCATCATGTTGACAGCAAAATGCAGGGGGTCAGGCAAGGGTCCAGTGATGTCCTTCAGGTGGGCCAGCATCAGTCTTACAAATGACTTACTGACCACAGATCTGTTGTATTAACATCTGTGGTCATTAAGTCATTTGTAAGACTGATGCTGGCCCAACAGGTCTGTAGTCATTCAGTCCTGTGATTTTGGGTTTCTTCAGGATGGGGATGATGGTGGAGCATTTGAAGCAGGAAAGAACTTTGCATAGTTATAGTGATCTATTGAAGATCTGTCTGGAGATAGGGGTCAGCTGGTCAGCACAGAATTTCAGACAGGCTGGTGAAACGCCATCTGGGCCTGGTGCTTTTCTTGTCTTCTGTTTCTGGAAGACGCGGGACGCATACTTTTCACAGATTGTAAGTGCAGGAGGGATGGAAAGGGGGTTGCTGAAGGTGTTTATGAATGGATGGAGTGAAGGTCAGAACGGGTGAGGGGTGTGAACCAGTTTTTAAAAAAAACTGCAATAATAGTCATTCAGGTCATCAGCCAGTTGTTGATTCGACACAGTGCTGAGGGGATAGTGTCTTGTAATTGGTGGTCTTTCAGGCCTTTCCACACCGATGCAGGATCATTGGCTGAAAACTGTTTTTTCAGCTTTTCAGAGTATTTTTTCTTAGCCACTCTGATCTCTTTTGTCAGTGTGTTTTTGGCCTGATTATACAAGACTCTGTCCCCACCTCTGTAGGCATCTTCTTTGGCCTGATGAAGCTTTCTGAGTTTTCTTGTGAACTATGGTTTGTCATTGTTGTATGTTGAATGAGTCCTTGTAGGAATGCAAATATCCTCACAGAAACTGATATATATTGTTACAGTATATGTGAGCTCATCCAGATCGATGGCAGCAGCTTCAAAAATACTCCAATCAGTACATTCAAAACAGGCTTGTAATGCCCGCTCCATCCAATGCCCATCTCTTTACAGTCTTTACCTACAGTTTCAGATGATTTAAGTTTCTGCCTGTAGGTCAGTATGAGATGAACCTAATAGTGATCAGAGAGCCCCAAAACTAAACAAAATGATATGTATCCTTTATTGTGGTGTAGCAGTGTTCCAGTATATTACTGTCCCTGGTAGGACATGTAACGTGCTGTCTGTATTTTGGCAGTTCACGGGATAAATTTGCTTTATTAAAGTCCCCAAGAATGATTATAAGAGAGACCGGGTGTTGTTGCTCCATGTCTGTGATCTGATCCTCCAGCTGTTGCAGCGCTGCGTTCACACACGCTTGTGGAGAAATGTAAACACTTCTGAGAATGAACAAGGACAACTCCAGCAGTAAGTAGTAAGGCTTACAGTTGAAGAAGAGAACTTCTAGATCTGGACAGCACATCTTCTTCAACACTGTTACATCTTTACACCAACTCTTTGTTGATGTAGAAGCATGTCCCACCGCCTCGCATTTTCCCTGCTCATTCTGCGTCAAAATCCACTCTGAACAGCTGGAAGCCTGGCAGATGTAACACGCTGTCTGGAATGGCTTGATTCAACCAGATTTCCATGAAACACAGAGAAGCAGAGTTTGAAAAGTCTTAATTTGTTCAGGACTGGAGAAGACGTTTGTCTGTTTTGTTGGGGAGGGAGTAGATGTTTGCCAGATGGATGCTAAGCAATGCGATTCTAAAGCTACACTGTCGAAGCTTGACTAGTTCGCTTCCCATGCTTGCAAACCCATTTCGTGTGGTGGTGTGCACAGTAACTTTGGCTCCGCTTCCGAAGATGCACGACTTCGAGGCGATTATGGCCAAGCAGGTACGTCTTTACCAGCATCTTACGCACCCAGTTTGCGCTTGTCTAAATAAATTGCTTACATTTACAAAATGAGCCTACAGAAATAATCCCTTTTAATGAAAATAAAGGTCCATGTTTAATAAAATGTTCATGACATTAAATGAAAACGTTTAATTAAATTAGAAAATTAAAAAAAATATATTGTTTAACTTAGTTTTATACTTATGTTGTCACGTCCATATATTTTGTTGTCACAAGTAATAATCTCAAGGTTTTACTGGGTTTTACACATTCTTTGGGTCATTTGAAATGTGGAATTGTTGAAGTGTAATAAAAACAAATATCATCATGTGTACATTACTACTTCTCATCGCCGCTTCCTGATGGTTTAGAGGACAATTAGTCAGAGTCGGCCTTGTCATGTCAAAGAATAGTACAACGGTGAGCCCATCAAGTATAAACGGCTCGTCCGCTTGAGGAGGTAGGCACTCAGTCAGCGAAGGCTTGAGCAGCGCCGCTGCCCCTCTAACTATATTGTCTAGCAAAACGTCTGAATAATCGAAAACCGGTGATAGATTGGGTGGTTTGTCCTGCCGAATATTCCCTGTTGAAACTGATTGTAGAAGAATAACTAAAGACAGGATCATCTGCGGTGCCAGTATAGGACTGTCATTAATGACATCATGCGAAGGTGTTGGAAGAATAACTTCTGTTAATTAATCGATTTGAGGTCACAATTAATGTCAGATTAATCTAGTTAATTTACACATTCATTTTTTATCATGTTAACAAGTAGTATTTGGCGTAGACTTTACTCCCCATATGAATGTGGTGAAGATTATTTCACTATTTTTCGTCCCTGTCATTTTGCTTTGTTTGATGTTTGATTCATCGCGGGTTCCCTCCTACCTCACACTTCAGGGTTACCTTACGCATTTATGCACACTCTTCAAAAATGGCACTTTGAAATTTTGAAATGTTAAAATATATAGATTTAAATTTCTATATATTTAAATGGAATGAAAGATATATAAATGTACAGGCGTATTGGTGATGATGGAACTTGCGAATATATTTGACTAACAAACCTGCAGAAACATTGATTCAGCCAATAGTCTAAGTTTGGGGCAGGGACTATGCTTTTGCCTGACCAAAAGGAGATGGTGGAGTGTTTGAAAAACCTGTTTGAAAAGTTATTCTTTTTGCAGTTTCCTATTGGCACAGAAATTACACACTTCAGCTTTAATGCTGGAAAAGTTGTACACAGCAGCTCATACCTGACTGCAACAGTGAGAGGAGTTACAGAAAATGTAGTCAGGATTCATACTTTTCTAGCTGCTGACAGAAATAGATGTTTGTTAGGTTTTAAATGATAAATCAATAGATTCAGTATACTGTTAAAAAAATAAGACAATATTTGGATCAGCATTATTTTATCATAATACTATTATAGTATTTATTAATATTTTGAATTACCTTTTTTTTCATCAGTTTTTCCATTCTTAGTTTTAGTTTAAGTTTTAGTTATTTTGTTATACGCATGCTACATTTTTATTAGTTTTAGTTAATACAAATAATTCGTTTTAGTGTTTTAACATTTCTCTTTAGCTTTATTTTATTTCCAGTTTGAGTATTTTTAGTATTTAAAATTAGTTATTGTATTTCAGTTAGTTACCAAGGCAACAGTTTAAGTTCCCTATCAGTCAGTCATGTTCGACGTTGTCAGAACTGAACTAACGAATTGGGATCCTGCCTGAGAATCATGTGAGTTTCAGATCGTTCCTGCACTTTGCATTCAAGGGACGAGCATATCAGTACAAAGTCCTCCCCTTTGGGCTGTCCTTGTCGCCTTGTGTCCTCACGAAAGTCATGGAGGCGGGTGGCCCTTTTTTTCAATGAGGGAACATCCCGTTCGCATTCTCAACTATCTCTACCCTTGGCTCATACTGGCCCGTTCGCGAGAGCAGTTGTGTGAACACAGGGACCTGGTGCTCCAGTACTTCTGGGGCTTCGGGTCAATTGGGAAAAGAGCAAACTCTCCCCCGTGCAGAGGATCTCTTTTTTTCGGTATGGAGTTGGACTTGGTCAACCTGACAGCACGTCTTACGATCGAACATGCTCAGTCGGTGCTGAACTGCCTGAATTCGTTCAAGGGCAGGAGAGAGGTTCCACTGAAACTATTTCAGAGGCTCCTGAGGCATATGGCATCTGCAGCCACAGTCACACCACTCGGGTTGCTTCATACGAGACCGTTTCAGCACTAGCTTCACGGCCGAGTCCCGAGTTGGGCATGGCAACGCCGTACGCACCCAGTGACAGTCACCTCAGCTTGTCGCCAAACTTTCAGCCCATGGTCAGACCTTGCGTTTCTACAGGCAGGGGTTCCCCTAGAACAAGTGTCCAGGCATGTTCTTGTCTCAACAGATGCCGGCTGGGGTGCCACGTGCAACTGGCGTGCAGCCTCAGGCTCCTGGACAGGACATTGACTGCACTGGCACATCAACTGCCTTGAGTTGCAAGCAGTATGGATTGCTCTGTGCTGCTTCAGATGGCTGCTACAGGGCAAGCATGTGCTGGTCTGGACGGACAATACTGTGGCCGTTGCGTACATCAACCGTCAATCAGTGTGGTCTACTCTCCTGTTGCATGTCGCAACTCGCTCGCCATCTCCTCCTCTGGAGTCAGAAGCATCTGCGGTCGCTTTGCGCAGTTCACATTCTGGGCGAGCTCAATCATGCAGCTGGCAAGCACTCACGACATCCCACACTCCCGGGAGAATGGCAACTCCACCCCCAGACGGTATAGCTGATTTGGAGACACTTCGGGGTCGCACAGGTAGACCTGGTTGCCTCTCCGGACATGTCCTACTACCAGTTGTTTTACTCCCTGACCGAGGGGACCCTCGGCACGGATGCGCTGGCACACAGCTGGCCTCGGGGGCTTATGCAAGTATGCGTTTCACCCAGTGAGCCAGCTCGCACAGACATTATGCAAGGTCAGGAAGGACGAGGAGCAGGTCTTGTTAATTAGGTCCAACCGGACCTGGTTCCCAGAACTGATGCTCCTCGCGATGGAGGTCTCCCTCCCTCCACCCTGAAAGTGTATGTTGCCGCTAAAACGCACGTAAGGCCGCAAAATTCAGGACCTCAGAAAAGCTCTTTGTCTGTTATGGAGGCAAGCAGAGGTTGGCTCACTGGATAGTGGATGCCATAGTCTTGGCATATCAGGCCCCAGACCAGCCATGCCCCTTTGGGGTCGCTAGCAGACATTTGCAGAGCTGCGGGCTGGGCATCACCTAACACGTTTGCGAGGTTTTACAATCTCCGTATTGAGCCTGTGTCCTCTCCTATCACCGACGGGATACATGTGTTTATCTGCTCCACAGGTGAGTTCCCCACCCGGTGAACCCTGCATGAAGTTCCTCCAGCACTTTCGGCAGTTAGAAGGGTCAGGTGTCCAACGCTAGGTCTAGCACTCGTGTGTATGCCCAGAAGGTCATGTGTGTTGTGATTCCACTACAGGTTATCCATCCCACATGCGTTTTCTTCCACTGTGTGGCTTCCCTGTCGGCGAGCATGTGTCTTTCCCTTGGCAGAGCACGCTCTGTCTAGCTAGACTGGATCTACAAAGGAGACCTTCCATATGCAGCACTGCCCTGTTGGCCAGTTATGTGTAACTCTACATGTAATATCCCTGCGGGCTGGATGTGGTCTCCATAGCATCCTTTTCCATAGGTACGCTTTCCCAGTGTTATCCAATAGTCTCACTGTATGGGAACAACAGTGATCAACCAACTCCTAGTCAAGCCCTGTCCCGTCTTCCGCCCTGGTAGGTGGCTGTCGCAGGGCACTGGAAGGGGCAGCAATAGTGGCGCTTTGGTAGGATCCCAATTCGTCAGTTCAGTTCTGATGTAACGTCGAACGCGACTCACTGAGAGGAAAGGAGGGAACAGAGACGTTACATTCCATCGTCATAATTGCTGTACCACTGCTGAATGGCCGGGACACACCATCTCGGCTCCTCAGTGCAAAACTTAAATGTGCGAGAACAAGCACGCTTCCTTATATACCCACTCGCGGGGCGGGGTTTGCAATGCAAATCTCGCATGCCAATGTCCATTGGCTCATTTAGTTTACACTCGAAGGTGATAGGGGTCTCAGGCGAGATCCCAATTTGTCAGTTCAGTTCTGACATAACGTCTCCATTCCCTCCTTCAGGGAAAAGGGGTTACATTAGTAACCTAGACGTTTATCATGTAATATTTCGATTTTATTTCAATTAACAGAAACTGTTTTGTATCGTTTTAGCTTTAGGTAACAATAACATCACGGATTTAAGGGCCAAAATGAGAATACCGTTTTGGGGGCCTGAAAATGCAAACTTTTAAAAATGGGTTTCAAAGTGCATGTTTTTGAAAAAAGGATACTGTTATCGTCTCTGTGTAAACTACAAAAACACGAATTCGTGAAAAAGGTGATGATATGCGCATGTGCATTATGTGTTCTTTCTATATATGCGTAGTGTTTCTTTAAAAATTGACATCGCCAACTACTGACCTGGCATGAATAATACAATGTTTTTAGTCGTTTCGCCATTCGTGTGAACGGGGATCATTTTGACAACGTTGTTGCCTGTACACAGAAAAATGCAAAGGAAAAACTTTTCCATCTTCTTTGTTGTGTAAACATACCCTCAGACGCTGTATAATTGTCCGTTGGTATCATGTGCATGATCATGTTCATAGTTAATGTGATGAACTACACCTGTGCTATGTGCTATACACTCTGATATGGCGCCTGTGTGAACTTGAGGAAACTGACTTCATACATCCACTAAAAAAAATTGGGACCAGTTGGTTTAAAAGTCATTCCAGATAACTAGAAAAAGGAAGTTAGTTTTGAGAAAAGATCAAACATCAATTGTTTGCAGATATCACTTGGTATTTTACTTTTAGTGCAGTGACATTTAGATATGTTTAAGTGTGGCATAAGTGTCATTTAAGGGCCACTTCACTTCTTTCCCACTCACTTTGATCTCCTCCTCCTGGGCTTCCAGTAAAGGTGAGTGATCTGTCGTCACCTCCTCTGTGGGAACTGTTAGATTTCCATCTACTGTTACAGGCATGCTCATGTAGCCCATCATGTCTGCCTGATAGGTCTCTGTCCCCACTGTCCCCCACAGATCCACTAACGGGGGGTGAGTACGAGAGGGCAGGCTGTGGATGGTGCTGTTGGGAGTAGCTTGTAAAGAATGAGTGGCACTGTGTAGTCTTTGATCCAACATCTGCAAATAGAGAGGAAAACAGCTCAAGTTTCCATTGCAGTAACAGTGAAAGCCCACTCTTTCAGCTTCCTTTGTTTTCCCAATAATTTTCTCAATTAAAAAAAAAAAAAATCACTATGAGTTATAAGCCAAGAACCAAAGCAAAGAGAAACCAAAATGACAAACTTTGATTACAGAAAAAAAAGAAAATCGTAAAAATAAAAAAAAAGATAAAGTATAATATTTCAAACTAATTGAGAAGGATTGATTTATGCATCTCATAAAACAACAGCAATGACAATTGAATCAGCAATTATTAATAAAACTATTGACTTAAGACAATTTTTAGTAAAAACAATATATTTAGAAAAAATGTTAATTGCGAAATATTCATATGTATTTTTTTATATTTATATGTGAGTGTGTCTATGTCATCATATTTAAATTTTCTTACTCTATAATTTTGTCCTGTTTTCCAATAAAATCTATATATTTTTAAAAAAAAAATTTTTTAGAATAATTTGAATTTAATTTAAAAGTCTACTTTTAGATAAAAGTAAACAAAATTAATGAGGTTTATGCTTAAATTAAAAAACTACATTTGTCAATACGTTTATTTTTCTTATCTTATTTTCAAATATTTTTTCCAATATATTCGTAATATTTAAAGGGAATGGGCATTCACTGTTGAGGACTTTTGGCATGATTTATGTTTCCATAGTAACATTTACACATTAAGTTGAAATCACAGTGACCTTCTACAACAGCATTTATCAATATTTAACAATCAAAGAGCTTTTGCCAAGTCTGTCTTGAAAAGTTTATAACGGAGGAAAAGGAATGAGAGTTTTTACTTTCAGAACTCGACTTCTTTTGTGGTTGAAAAAACAACAACATTCCCCCCACCCTCCCTTTGCAATGGCTGATGGGATTTGAAGTATTAGATTCCCCATTTGCTCCAGTGAGACCTCAATTACTGTGACGATCAATGGCTTCTGGTTAATGGCTGGATGATGGAACATGATTAAGTTTTTACTGCTGATACTAAAGCCGTTGTTGAACTGACCACCGGGATTTGTACTATTTCAACACAAACATGATGCCGTAGCCAGCAGAACACGCAAATGAGCTAATTGGAATGGTAATTTTGTACCTCACCTGTTAATATAAGATCTGTTGCAGCACAGCCTTTTGGGAGACTTATGTTAATGTGCCAAGAACTATTTTTGCAGAGGCACATGGAGGATACATTTAATGTCTCTGTTACTAATACAGGAGATGATGGTGCAGAGACTTTTAATTTTTTAATTTAATTCCTGCTTTCATGCCACACGCATAAGCAGTGCGTAAATGATGAAGGCTCACATTTTACTTTCACACTGACAGTGTTTCGGCTACAAAGCTACGGTTCTGTCCAAAAAAAAAGTAATTTCTGGGTTTCCACATTGAGAATTTCATGGGCATGAATTATAAAAGGGTCATTTTGTTAAAAAAAATCTGTAACATGAACTAACAAAGAAAAAGACTTCTAAAGCATTTATTAATCTTAGTTTTATTTACTAACATATTATTAAAATCAATATCTTTTAATATTTAATTAACATGAGCTAACAAGTTGTATTTTAATCAATTAACGTTAACAATGATGAATAAATACCGTAACAAATGTATTGCTCATTGTTAGTTAATGCATTAACTAATGTTAACTAAAGGGACCTTATTGTAAAGTGTTAAAAAAATGTATAATTTTTCGGGATTTTTGTCTAAGAAATAATAGTTTTCTTTTCAAGAATTTCTATTCTTTTTTTCTTTATTATGATAGTTGTATCACTCTAACATTTTTAACTTTATGCCTCGTAAAAATGATCAAAATTAATTTTTATGCCGAAATGAAAAACATTCTGATTACAGAGGTGTATTGATTCAGTGAATTTGCATTTTTTTTAATGTATTTTTTCATAAATTAATAATTCCGGACACAAAGAGTGTCATGATTTCGACCTGCACCTGTTAATGTGGATGATGAAATAAATAAGCACATCACTGCTTACGTGTGCAGTGTGAAACAGGCCTCATGGGATTTGTAGTTTTATGACTCACCTGCACTGCCCCAGCGGAGGCTTACGTGAGCTGTAGTTTACTCACTCACCTGTGTCTGCTGTTGATACTGCAGGAGCTGCTGCTGCTGGTGGTATTGTTGCATCTGCTGCAGGTGCTGGAACTGATGTAACTGGTTCTGATACTGCTGCTGTTGGGACAGGAAGTGAGCTGCTGTACTTGGGTCATATCCACCCTCAGTCCCGACTGCCATGACATATGAACCAGTGGCAGGAGAGGCCACACCTGACTGTTCATTACTAATTGGCTCCCAAGCATCAGAGGAAGAAAGGCAGTAAAGACCCTGGGAGACGTAGCTGTGGGGCCAAACCTCTGCAGAAGAATGGTGCACTATCTGGTCTGTAAGAGCAGATAAAAGAAAGAGAGAGAGAGAGAATAAAAAGACAAATGAAAATTGGTTGGGTGACATTCAGTATATTTTTCTTTCAGATTTGAATCTTAGATCATTTTTCACACATCCTGTGCTGATCTAAGTTGGCGTCTGGTGATTATTACACGGGTATTTATAAATACATAAATGGAGATGAAATATTGATCTGAGTTGGAATTCTTTTATTATGTTAGAAGAAAGAGAACCCAGAGTGACATGAGAGAAATGAGGCTACAGCACAGCTACAAAATGAAGGAAATTAGTTTCCTGGGTTTAGTGGTCAGAATGTCACGACTGACCAATCAGAATCAAGTATTCCAGAGAGCAGCCATCCATATTATTGATGAGTGTCTTACAAATAGATTAGTTATTATGAACCTCTTCAAAAGAAGATAATATATTCTTTAGTCATAAATAAAACAAAATGATTGATTTTACTTTGTGTACAAGTTTCACGATTTGGCTGCTTTAAGATTCACTTTAATATTAGTCAAAGCTCTTCCAGTCCAAACCTTTATGATTGGACGCAATGAGCAGATGTTCTTTTATTTGAGCCCACATCCATAAAAAGCGTTGACATTTCCATTATTTTTTCTTTGAATCAAATTCTGAGACTGTTCAGCCTCATCTGAATGCAACAGCAAAATGATATCGGATTATAAAACAATGTTGAATAATAATAACTGCAAATTCTATTTCTATCGTTGAAATCTCTGGCTTTTGCATACACCCCATGGCCATCATTGTGAAATCAAAATGAGTGTTCACTCACTTCACCCTTCTGGCAGTGTAGAAATGCGGTTTCTTATTTATTGAGGAAATGGCTTTTGTAATGTAGCATAGCAACACACACTCGTACACAGACTGCCCACTGAGTTTATTCTTCTCTTGCCCTTTTTCTCTCTATAGACCTTCTATGGCAACATCCTAACTGGAATGGAACCTCTTAAACGACTGATTTCTGCTCAACAGCAACCAAATTCACTCACAAATAATTCAATACAGGTGCCTTAAGAGGAATGATGCAATACAATAAACTATTACTATACTACATAAATAAAAAAAAAATATTTTATATTTTTTTACATTTAAAATTCTTATAATATATTTGTAATGTGTATGTTGTGTAATGGTTTTGTTTCTAGTCATGTACTCTCATTAGTTTTCCTGGTTGTTAATTAATCCCGCACCCGTTTCTGTGAATTTAAGCCCTTAGTTTCATCAGATCTTGGTTCAGTCTCGTTTACATTTATGTTTAAATGTGGTGTGACTTGTTTATATCTCCTGTGGATTTTATGTGTGATCGTTGAGTTTATTAAAGACAATTTCCTTGAATAATTAACATACAGTTCAAAGGTTTGAGGTCAATATAAAAATTTTAAAAGAAATTAACTTTTTTTCGGCAAAGTGTGTTAAATTGACCAAAAGTAACAGTAAACACATTTATAATGATACAAAATAATTCTATTTCAAATGAATGCTGTTTTTTTTTACTTTCTATTAATCAAAGAATTCTGAAAAAAAAAATTATCACAGTTTCCACAAAAATAAGGCACCACAACTGTTTTCAACATTGATAATAAGAAATATTTCTTGAAAAAGTAGAGTAACAACAGAATGATTTCTGAAAGATCATGTTTTAGCAATATTCCATAAAGACAAATTAAAAGTATCCCAGTTAACTGTGCCTACATATTCTTCATTTGAATCTTTTGCCCTAAAAATCAAAGTGGCAATCCCTACTATTCTCACTACTATTTACTACCCCCCAAAGACCAGCGGCACTTTTTTAACTGAACGCTTGAGTTTTTGACTTTCATATGTTCAATTTCTTCTATTATAATTATGCTCAGTGATTTTAACATTCATATTGATTTTGTCAGTAATACAAGCACAAGTGAATTCCAAATTAAAGGCTGTCATTTGGAACGACTGCATGCCAAATCCGGTCTTTGGCATGCAGGTCTCTCAGATATTCACTCTCAATTTCTCTTGCCTTACCACGTATACCCTTGATATTCGCAATAGTGATAGTCTCCATACTTTTAAATCTGGTCTCAAGACTCACCTTTTTACTCAGGCCTTGGGTGCCATGAAATGCATTATTATTATTATAAGATATGTTCCATATGTTAAAGAGAAAGTACCAACTGGATTTACAAAAGACTTTTGTTCAAAATAGTTCAAAAATGCGAAATAGTTACAGTTTTGTTACATCTCTGCCTTAGCATATGACATAATTATCACATTATCTGTCTGTAACATGCAGATGGCTTTCATTGTTCTGAGCTCTCATGTGAGTCTGTAAGGCTGTACTGAACTGTTCAGTGGATTAGTTCTTGTTCTCTTGAGAGTCCCGGGTCCCTGACCTTTAGTTATTCATTTATTCAAAACCCAATGTGCACTGCATTCCAAATAAGCTGCAATATAGTAATCCCACCCTCACTCTAGGGGGCTTTCAGTGTAAAGTTTTCTTCTTAGAGAAACCTTTTAGCATAGGCCTAAATAAAAGAAAACAAAGGAAAAAGTCAAATTTTTCAGTCGTTAAAGCATTAGTCAGGGATTTCAAAACATATCCTCTACATATTCTTTGAGCTGAGATGGGTAAAGTTGTTGAAAGAAAGTGTTTGATTGCAGTGGATGACAGCAAGTTGCCTGAATAATTACAGCACTCATTAGGGCTCACAATGTGACACGGAAGTTTTGTTTCTAAATTGATTTCATTCCAAAGTTTCCAGCCTAAAGCACAGTAGGAAGAGGTACGATTGTTCTCTGAGCTTGCAGTGAATGCTGGGAAATGTAGTCAGTACCTCGGCTGGTGATGCTTTCCTGGTTGGCCTCGCTCAGGTGGGCTACGCTCCCCTGATTAGATCCCACGCTCGTGCTCTCCCCATCCATAGAGCTCCAGGCCATCAGCGTCGCCTCAGAGATCGCAAACTGTTGAAGCACACCTGATAGGATTCAAAATTCACCGTTTAGAACAGGGCATTTTCATTTTTGAATACATGTATTGATACTTGTTGTCTGTGTCTTGCAGATGCTAATGATGCTATACTGCTATTCAGCTACTGATTGTACAGGGTATTTTAGGCTCATTATAATATTACAGTTTTTTTTACTAATATTAATTTGACCCTTAACCCCTAAACCCTCCTGTATTTAAGCCATTATTTAGTAATTTATCTCCCGGTTTTACAGACAAGGCGCAAGTCTAGTCCCAGACTAAAATGAATGTTTGAGCTGTTTCAACTGAAAACAACTTGCACTGACATTTCTTAAAATATGTCATTGTTTTGTCTCAAGATGCACACCAGCAACGTTTTTTTTCTTAGGCACGTTTATAAAAACTAGTTAAATGCTTAATTTAGGCCAAATCCTGGCTTAATCTAAGCCCTGTCTGTGAAACCAGGCCAATATAGATTAAAATATACACTATGGTTAAAATGTACATTGTTCAAAAGTTTGGGGTCATGTTTTTTTTTTGTTTTGTTTTTAAGAAAATTAATACTTTTGATTCAGTGATTAAAAAAGTGACAGTAATGACTTTTACATTGTTACATAAAAATTATATTTCAAATAAATGCTGTTCTTTTGAACTTTCCATTCATCCAAGAATCCTGAGGAAAAGGGCTTTCCACAAATATTAAGTGTTTTCAGCTTTGATAACAATAAATATTAGTAATAATAATTTCTTGAGCAAAAAACATCATATTAGAATAATTTCAGAAGGACCATGTGACACTGAAGACTGGAATTTTGATGCTGAAAAAATCAGATTTGACACAAACAAACTTGAATTCCATCAGTTATTCTCACACCTAACCCTTAATCTCTGTCACCGGACTGTTGAAAAAGGAGCCTCGTCATCTCAGATATGGTGTCGTGAATATGAGATAGCAGCAAACCTCCCAGACACATTCCCAGCATTCTCATAGTCAAAAATAAAGTATGATGATGCATTCAGGTAGCAGGTGAATAATGTGGGAAATGCTATTTCTCACTCCTGATGCTGAACGAAATAGCAAGACTGCATATTCAACACAGTAGCCAACAGCATCCTAAAGCATAAAGGTTCACAACAGAAGATTTATGAAAGGTGCACTCAGTATTTTTGTGTATTGTGTTGATTGCCGATATAGAAGTTGTAAGGGATAGTCACACTGTATTATTGTTAAGCACTTTTGAGACAGAATGAATTGTAAGTTACATAGAATATAGTGAATTTTAGTGTAATTACATTTTATTTAAGTAAATATGGAGCAACTTTAACAAATAGACATTTGTATATGTCTTGTGGCAATTAAAAATGATGTGAACATTTTATTTCTATCCTTAAAGCTGCTAAATAAAGGAATACATTGCAACTCTCTAAATTACTTGCAATATACTGTACAGTACATTGACAAAACCCCCTTAAAATGACAGTCACCTAAAAAAGGAACAATCATTTCATCATCATTTACTCACTCATGTCGGTCCAAATATGTATGATTTTCTTGTTTCTGTGAAACATAAATTTTGAAGAAAGTTAGTAACAAAACAGTTTCGGTTCCCATTGACTTCCGTTGTATTTTTTTTTTTGTCCATACAATGGAAGTCAATGGGAACCGAACATGTTCGGTTACCAACGTTCTTTAAAATGTATTCTTTTATGATCAACAAACGAAAGCAAATCATGCGTTTACCACATTTACATTAACACATTAATACTGTAATAATGACAGTTATTTGAAGGAGTTTAATAAAGGTTAAAAAAGAAAAAAAGTAAGCCATGATTAATTGATAACGACAGTGTCGAACAACGATTCACTAATATATGTAAAATCTTGTAGTAGCCTACTACTCAGTATTTAAACATGCAGTATAGCTTACTTCTGAGCGCAAGATTTGCGTTGGCCTTTCTCTCAATTTATGCCTATAGGCTATGTGTCTCTGACCTGCAGCGAAGCGAGCCTCCTTCTCTCCGTCACTGAGGTCGCTGTATGCGTCATTCTCCAGCTTGCGCTCTTGTTGGAGGTGCAGACTGGAGGCGCGTGCCCCTACTACGCCCCCCGCGCCCACCGTCTGCATGCCCCAGTTCTGCCACTCGATCATGTGAGCCACACGCCCCTGGGCCATCGCTGTCGGCTTTGTCACCTTGTCCTTCATGGAGCGAGACACTCCTGAAGTGGACGAATAGACAGAGGGTGGATGATGGGATGAGAAGACAGTGAGAGGTAGAAGTTTTTTAGATTAGGGAGAGAGGGAGGGGGAAAAACAAGATAGACGAAATTAAGTCAAATAGCTTTACAGTACAAGATTGAATCTGCTAAGTGACTAGTGCGGTGTCCGAAATCCTTACTGTATAGTAGGTACTACATTTGGTTTGCAACTTTGTTGAAACAATTGCAACACAATTGTTAAAAAAGTACTTTCTATATAGTATGAATGTGTGTAGTATGAATAAAAATGTTTTAATTGCCATTTGACTTATGCCAGTTACATCGCTTCATCTCCATTCACAGATCCTCTCCCGTGGCCTCATGGGATAAAAAAAAATGTCCATCGAATGCGCACTTCAGAGTCTCGATGGAAGTAGCCTATCATCCACTGGCCGAGTGGTTTTCAAACACTGGTCCTAGAGACACACCGCTCTGCACATTTTCTATGTCTCTCTTATCTGACACTCAGGGGCCGTTTACACGACACCGTTTTCAACTAAAAACTGAAGACGTTAATAAACTGATATGCGTTTTGGCTGTTCACGGTACATGACAATGGCGTTTTGGGGGCCTGAAAACGCAAACTTTTGAAAACGGGTCTCAAAGTGCACGTTTTTGAAAACAATGCCACGAATTTGTGAAAACGGTGTGACATCATGCGCATGCGCTGTAAAAATAAAACATTGAATTAAATTACTTAAATTAAGTACAATCAACTTGGATGTTTAAGTCATTTCAACTTAAATTACATTAAACCGACTTAAGTTGAATCTTGTATAACTTAAAAAGTTGAAAATTGCTTAAATTATTTTAATAAGTTAAAGCAATGTACAAACATATGTTGTCATAACTTATTGATATTGGTTCAGTCTATGCGTAGTGTTTCTTTACAAAGTGACATTCCCAACTACTGGCCTATCAACAAAATACAGCATTTTTTGTCGTTTTCGTGGATTTGTGTGAATGGGGATCGTTTTGACAATGTTGTCATCTATACTCAAACGCAAAGAAAAAAACGTTTTAGTTTTTAGTACATTCTTGTCGTGTAAACGTACCCTTAGTTCAGTTCATGAAGCTCTCACCTAATGAACTAATGACCAGGTGTGTTACAAAAGAGAGAAAAATGTTCAGAGTGATGGGTCCCCAGGACCAGGATTGAAACCCACAGATATAGGCTAACCAGTGCTAATATTTTTTATAATTAAAAATGACAATTCATAGGCAAAGACCATTCACCAGGCATGCCATTTTTTTAACCCATGAGTTTGCATGACTTTGCAGTCTTTCAATTTACTGCATAAGGGTAAGGATATTCTTAAGGATAAGAATTTCACTTTTTTTATTATTTTTTATTATTCTAAAATATTTTAGACCTTGTCATAACTTGAAAAATGTTGATTAATTATAAAAATGTCCATGGCACTTTAAGATTTGATTAATTGATTTTTTTTTTTTCATTTTTTTTTTATGTCTAGACTTGTCTACAAATCTCACTTTTGAAAGTAGGTATGTAAAGATATTGTAAAATGAAAATCGACTTGTAACATTTAATTTTTTTTCTTTTAAAATTATGAAAAGCATTTTTAATTATGCGTTTAATGTTCTAAATGGCAGATTTTTTTTTATTTCCAACCCAATCTCTCAGTGTGCTGTGCTATAATGTTTCTGCTGGTGATAAATATGTGTAGGAGAAGTTGTTTGAGCTAAGAAAATTAAAAAATGACTTCCATAATGAGATGTTTATGGTATGGAGAAATAAATAATCAAGTTTTAGTGACAATGGAAAGGAATGGGAATTAGAAATGACATCCTTCTACACTACTGAATATCTACACACAATAATATCCTGCATTCTCTCTTGTGCATGTTCTCTTTTATTAGTCTCAGCTTATTCAATGAAACTACATCTGTAATAGACTAAACCTGGGCTGTAACGATCTGTTTGATAACCACAAATCTGTGTGGAGAACTTATATAAGATACTGAGAAGGAAAAAAAATCAATTGCTCCTTGCTTCTTTGAACACTTGAGTCTGTATTTTTTTTTTAACCCATGCATTACTGCAAACATACAGAGCTAACTCAGAGATTTCTCAAGCTCTTAGGTAACGCCTAATGAAATGATGAACATGAATTATTAAAGTTCAAGAAGAGGATCTTTCAGAGAAGGCTACACACTGGCCTGAACATAACGGTACAAAAACACAGGTACAGGAGTCTGAGAAAAGACAATATTTAAAGACAACACACTTGCTGAATCTCCACACTTCACTCCACAAGCACTTAACATACAAAAACCTTCCGCTCCCATCAACCACTGCTTAGGATAAAATGGAAACCCGTATGACAATGCATTGTGGGAAGCATATCGCTTGTCAGGGATCTATTTTTATTTTGGATCTTGGAATTCACCAATGGCACGAGCCATTGGAGAGTGTTGTAAATGGAAATGGGTGGTGAAAAGGGAAACCCACAAGGGTCCATGTTGGCTCCATCTCCTCCAACTCAGTCTGGAGTCAACATGGGGTCATTTTACCATTTGACAGGACAGACACACACCTGACACACCTGTCAGAGAGGACTTAGCCAGAGCGCCGATTCCATAGGCGTTGGAGTTCCGCTTCTTCAGCCGAGGGAGGATTGAGGTCGTGTCCTCCATGGACAACTGAAATGAAGGAAGGCATTCAAGAGAGAAAAATGGGACAGAAAACAGGAAAGGTGAAGAAATAGATGGTTTCGGTGGAGCAGGAGGCGGCCAGAGCAGAAATGAAATGCAAAATTTTGAGTGTGGCATTTTATGGGAAGGAAAGAGGTGACAAGAAAAGTTGGGTAGAAAGTTAACAGTGGTTGCTAGAGGTTGTGAAACTACATTCCCCAACAGCCTTGATCTCTGTCCATTTGCATGGTGGGAAGTGTAGTCTTTTGTCAGTTGCATCCGCAATAAACTACTAAAGCACACCAACAAGTCATCGCAAAAGAGAGACAGAACCAACGAGGCAATGGGGTGTGAGATAGAAGACATCTACTGTGATTCGGAGGAAATAACAAAAGGAAAGGAATGGAGGAATGATATTCACAACACTTACATTGATTCCTTCCCATGAAAAGTCTGTTCGGCCATGCTGAGAGAGAGAGGAAGGAGGGATGGGGAAAGAGAGGGATGTGGATAGACAGAGAGAAAGAGGAGAAAAGAGCAAGAGAGACGGCCACAGGGAAAGGAGGAGAGAAAGAGGGGGATCGTGACAGAACAAGGCATTTTAAAAACATGTGAAGTTGAAGGAGAAATAGAGAAATAAAAAAAGAACGGAGAGAAAATCTAATTGAAGCCAATTTGTGGTCGAACTAACAGTGAGGTGGAATAAAGCTGTGATTAAAGGAATAGTACAGCAAAAAAAAAATCTATTCTGTTATTATTTACTCATCTTCAGTTTGATCCAAACCTTTCTTTGTTCCTTGAAGAACAAGAAATTCATAAGAATGCACTGGTCGCTGCACTTACAATGAACTGAAACTGAAGCTTTCAGTCACCATGAAAGTATCATAAAAGCTCTCCATACAACGGTCTAAGATGTCTTCTGCATGATATACCAAAATGTATGCACTGAAAAACTTCCTTTCCAGTGACCAGTTCACTGAGATGAACAAGAACTGGACCAGTCTCATTCAAAATGGGTTTATCAATTGATTCACTAAAAAGATAAGTAAATTGGACATTACTAACGTTTCTCATGATCTTTTATGGAAGCTATAGTGGATGTCAAGATTTTCAGTGAATAATAACTTATTTTTAACAAATTTTGGTCTGTTTACACAAAGATGATACATAATTGAAAGCTTCAGTCCATGTTTATTGTCATAGAATGGAAAAGAGCAACCGGAGGTTTATTTAACAATTTCTCCCTTCTGTTAAAAAAGGTGCAGGCTTTTGGAATATGAGGGTGAGTAAATGATACATTTTTGTTTTTGGGTGAATGTTTCATTTCATTTTGTTTGTTTATATGTACTATCAATGACAGAGTTTGATAGTGGCAAAGGAATAACTAGATTTTAACATTTGTGAAAGAAAATATGACAAATATGTATATCACAAATGTGATGGCTGGGTTTATATGTAGTTGCAAAGTTATTTTGAATTGTTTCGTCAAATTGCTATGGAGTTAGTAGCATGTTCTGGGTGGTTGTTAGGTGGTCCAAGTCAGAAAAGCCTGTCTTTAAGTCTTTATGACATCCTGGTCCCTAGATATGGCTCAGTCTACGAAAAGTTAAATCAGTTTCATTATCTGTGAAAAATCACACATCCGATTGTTTAGAAAAGTAATAGCACATCTCTCCTCAAGCCACAAGATTTGACGTACCATTCATGTCTGCAGCAGAAACGGTGCAGGGTGAGTTACATGCCAAATTTGAATACTTAAGGTTTAGGGTTTGTGCAAATCCCTAACCGTAAGTATGAGCAATAGTAATAGTGAAGTTTGCTTTTGGCAGACAGACAGGAGCATTCTAGAAAAAAGAAAGCCTACATGAAAAACTACGGCCTCACACCCATTGCATTGACAGACTATTGCACAGATAAAAGCAAAAGGTTATGCTGAGAGCAAGACTATTCCTATATAGCCTATTAAAAAGACACTGTTGTATGGTTGTTTTAACAACATTGACAGTAAAGAAAGCGAACACCTGTAGTCAGTCTGTGTTGCAGTCATGGTGGGGCAGAGAGTTTATGGTGTAATGGACTGTCGAGTACAGTCAACTTACTATTTTTACCAGTGTCAATGGTAAAGCGATACACTAAGGTTCAGGGGCTGAGATCACTCCCAGAGAGCTGTGCTTACTTGCTACAGATGAGATTTTTTGTATTTCTAGCACAAAAGCCGGAGGATATTTAGTCGTTTTCGACAGAAGCTTATTTGTAGCGCTTAAGGGGTGATTTGCTGTCAGTGCTGTCATGGTATTTCTGGATTGAATTAGATGCTGAGTAATATGAAGAGTAATGTTAAAATGATTTGAGAACGGTTCAGAACTTCCTGAAGAACGGAAATATTAATAAATAATCTAAATGAACACTATTTTCTTATCTTAACAAATTAGCTTTCATCAAAATGATAATAATAGCCTATCTCGGATACTGAAACATATTTCGGTGTAGCAGAATTTGGAACTATTATTATTATTTTTTTTTTTGTAGGTTACATTGTTACAACAGTAGGCAGCGATACATAATTGTCTTTATAAGTCAGTCATTTGAATCATTAGAGGTGCATTCCAATTGACAGGGTCCCTACACAGTGTTCAGTGCTCCCTACTCCCTGAGCATGGGATATCCGTTGATGTGGACTTCACTCATTTGGAACGCCCTGCACCGTCATCGAAGAAAGGCAACGTCGGGGTCACGCAGATTATGATATAGCATAAATATTGTAATTACTTTACTCTCAAATTTAACAGGCCTATACAAATACAAAACACTCATTATAATAAATATAATCAAAACATTATAAGACGACGATAAATATATAGTTGTAAAAATCTTTCTAAATTTAAAAGAACAGCAGAGTTCACACCACAACTATAAATGACAACGGCACATAGAAACAATATAGTTGGAATCACTTTCACAACGATTTTATCCAGCTTATAAACGATAAAAACATTGACAGTCAATCAGAATCCATCTCGCTTTAAAGAGCCCGAGCATTTAAAGGGCCAGACGATAAAACTGCACCACATACTTGGAATTAATTAGACCGATATCTTCAGCTGTGGATGCAAATATAGTTATCTTTATAATTATCATTCTTGGTCTGAACGGGCCTTTAGTCTAATCGTTTTATTAGTTTTTTACACAGACTACTTGTATTAATGGACATTGCAGCTATTAATTGACAATTAACAGATTTGAAGCTGCTATACTATGCCTAACTGTCATTCAGTAAACACTCCTGAGGTAAAAAAATGTATTTTAAAAATTAAAATGACAGCGAAGTGCCTCAGCTGCTTCTCAACACTTTTGTTATACTATTCATATAATAGAATATACAAATATAACATTTATTTCCATAGCCATTCATAAGTATTCTAGTTTGTATAATAAAAAACAAAATATGTATGAATACTCAAATGCATAGTAAACTTCATCGCAGAAAAAACTCTTTCAACAGCTCTGCTCCATCGTTAGTTCAGACTGCTGAAGCAACAAAAGTTACAATTTTCAGGGTTATTTTTACTCTTCACTTTCTCTGAAGTGATCTATCGATGTTCCCTCATTTCCTATGCCGTTCGCAGTGCCCATCGAACTGAACATGTTCGCTCCCTTCGGATTGTAATCTCACTTAAAATGCCGGAATACCCTGTAAAATCCACTTCGCAGTCCACTTACAGTCGAATAGAACGCACTTTGGGTGTGTTCGACTTGAAGAGGCGCTGTGCAGACTGATCAATGTATGCCATCAACTGATCAAAGTACCGCGAGAACGATTATGAGCAGACTGCTCATACAACAATCGGTCTTATTTTCATTGATGGAGCAAAAATAGACAAAGTAACGGCCAATATATTGTATACAATGTAAGTATTTAAAGGGATAGTTCACCCAAAAATGAAAATTCTGTCAGTAATTACTCACCCTCAGGTTGCTCCAACCCTGTAAGACTTTCGTTCATCTTCGGAAAACAAATTAAGATATTTTTTTATGAAATCTGAGAGCTGTCTCACTCCTTCATAGGCTTCGAGGTAATTTCATTCTGCCGGCCCAAAGAAGTTATAAGCAATAGTAATCTTCTCAGTTCTTGCGCATGCGCCGTGGCGCTCTCGTGAACTTACGTCAGAGGCCCACACAGAAGAAAATGAGGCCCACACAGAAAGGGGGGGGGGGATGGGGGGGTTGCGCACAAAAAGTATTCTCGTCTCTTGATAAACTTAAGGTTGAGCCACTGTAGTCACTTGGACTATTTTAACGATGTTTTTGCTAACTTTTCTGGGCTGGCAGATGCAATTACCTAGCAGCCTATGAGAGGAGTGAAATTTATTCATTTGTGTTCCGAAGATGAACGAAAGTCTTACGGGGTTGGAGCAACATGAGGGTGAGTAATTACGGACAGAATCTTCATTTTTGGGTGAACTAACCCTTTAACTACAATTGTAGATATTAAATTAATATCATGTTTCATTCAGAAATAAGTTAAATTATGTATCTAAAGTCGTTTGTTTGTTGTCGTTAGGGCTCTACGTAAAATAAAATTTACCTCAAATCTTGTCACACTGAATATCAATTGTTTTCTTATTTTTATATTCAGTCAGGTACTTCAGAACCAGAAAGGGGTGACACAGATGACAGAAGTGTATGCATTTAGCCTACTTATTGATAAGAACATACTCATGAAGAGACCTTTAAAATTTCATATTTTCTGTCTTCATGTAGCAAACCCCGTGTCTGATAATGGAATCAGCTTCAAAGCTTAGAAAAAAAAGAGAGAGGGAGGAAATCTCATATGTATGCTTTGTGTGAGATAAAATGAATGTGCTTACTCTCTCAGATTTGGCAACAGTATGTGTGAAGATAGAGACGAGAGTAGGCGAAGAAATAAAAGCAAGCAATGTGATGTGTCATTTGTGAAACTGAGCCTCTATTGAACAAAATCATCATCTTACCCTTAAGCACAGACCCAGAATCAGTCAGTGTCACTGCAGCTGAAGGCAAATACTATAAGCCTGCTTTCTGGGTCAGTTCTTAAGAATGTGAGGCATTGGAAAACACAAACTTAACCAAAAATAAATGCTAACGACTAGAACAGCAAAACTACAAGCCAGTTCCGGTAAGCACGAACTACCAGAGAGCTGCACGGGCCCGATTTTGTAAATCCGCACCCGCCCGTACCCGCAGTGCTTAAAACCGCATCCGACCCGTTCTCCGAGAGCAGCACTAATTAAAATCCGCAACCCGACCCGACCCGCTTAAAATAGAACCGAGACCCGACCCGCACCCGAAATAAAATCAGTTTAGCCAATCACATTATAGACACACTTTTTTCAAATTTTTATTGCCTTTGGCGGCTTGCCTTAAGACAAGGACAACAGCCGAAGCTGTCAAAAAGCCGATAGCCTATACAGAACATGGCTAACTAACGTTACCACAAAACAATGCAATTTCGTCTAGCACATCAGACAAATTCACACGACACATAGGCCTACTTAACAGTTTTAAATTAGACAATAACAACAGTGTAGGCTATGTGATCATTTTAAATGAAAGAAAAGTCCAGTGCGAATCCTAAACGCTACATACACCGGCCTGTGCATTATGCTACTTAACTAGGTATAAAGTTTAAACAGCCTTACAATTTGGGCTGAGACGTGAAACTGTCCCGTTTATGAATCCAGTGCGAGGCGATTAGATCCTATTTGTGGTGTTTTAAATTGCTGTGTAAAAAAAGCACATCGTCCACTGTTGACGGTTTCAGCTGACTCCTCCGCTCTTGGATAACGTATCCAGCACAAAAGAAGTCTCGCTCACTTGCAGCGCTGGATGCAGGGATGGCGAGGATAGACCTCGCAATCTGTAACGTTAGGCCTAGAGACTCATGGGAGGGCGCGGGCTCAAATAAACTAAAAACAAATATTTTATCAACTTTAAATACAGGGCAGGCATAGTTTTGTAGATGTGTTCCTAAAAATATGCATTGATTTTTACATTTGCACGTGACTGTTTTGAACCCGTGTTTAGACCCGCGTTTCCCCGTGTCCGACCCGACCCGCATCCGTATCCGACACAGTTGGATATTTTTCACCCGTTTGAGCAAAATTTGCGGGTCACCCGTCATTTGCGGGTCAACCCGTGCAGATCTCTGCTAACTACATGCGGTTAACTAGGTGTGTTAGCAATGTTTTCCTGCTGTTACGGAGGAGGAGAGCAGGCTCACTTCCATAACTGAGGTAATCTCTTCCTGTTCTGGACACCTTAGCCTCCATCTTGGAGCAGGATGCTGTTTTCCCCTTAAAGTATGTAGGTGTAATCGGCAGCTTCCTTACCTGTTCCCCATCCTTCTGCACGGGAACTCCATCTGCTGCTGGAGAGAGAAGGAGATACAAGGAAATTATAGCAGGCGGGTGCTTTGAGACTCAAATAGAAAAAGTAAAAGTTCATATATGTTGTTATTTGAAGAGTATGTGGCTGCAATATAAATAAAAAATGAAAATAAATAAAATAAAAAATTGAGGAATTTACTTTACTTTAATCAAAGCAGTCTATGTGTACTTCTTCCAAAATTACTGGAGGAAAAAAAGTTTGATTTCAACATCACCATTATGGTGATTAGTGTTGCTTTTGGCTGAGAACCTGGATCTTGTTGTGTTACAGAACATAATTAGTTGCTCTGTGTTACAAGGAAAAACTAATCTAAGCATTAGATTGACTAAAGATGATCATAACTTGCGATCTAAACTGCATGTGGTTAAGAGTCAGACTGGTAATGCATGTGCACTAACTTGGATGGGTTAAATGCAATGACAAATTTTGAGTATGGGTTACCATACTTGGTCTTCACAAAAGTCAGTGTCACTTTTACAACATAATATGTGATAGTACAGAAACAATTTGGTGGGCACACGCAAATGTGAATGCACACAGCCGGTACTGTGAAACCCTTTATACAGAATGCAGAAATACACTCACCTAAAGGAGTATTAGGAACGCCTGTTCAATTTCTCATTAATGCTATTATCTAATCAACCAATCACATGGCAGTTGCTTCAATGCATTTAGGGGTGCGGTCCTGGTCAAGACAATCTCCTGAACTCCAAACTGAATGTCAGAGTGGGAAAGAAAGGTGATTTAAGCTATTTTGAGCGTGGCATGGTTGTTGGTGCCAGACGGGCCAGTCTGAGTATTTCACAATCTGCTCAGTTACTGGGATTTTCATGCACAACCATTTCTAGGGTTTACAAAGAATGGTGTGAAAAGGGAAAAACATCCAGTATGTGGCAGTCCTGTGGGCGAAAAATGCCTTGTTGATGCTAGAGGTTAGAGGAGAATGGGCCGACTGATTCAAGCTGATAGAAGAGCAACTTTGATTGAAATAACCACTCGTTACAACCGAGGTATGCAGCAAAGCATTTGTGAAGCCACAACACGCACAATTTGAGGCGGATGGGCTACAACAGCAGAAGACCCCACCGGGTACCACTCATCTCCACTACAAATAGGAAAAAGAGGCTACAATTTGCAAGAGCTCACCAAAATTGGACAGTTGAAGACTGGAAAAATGTTGCCTGGTCTGATGAGTCTCGATTTCTGTTGAGACATTCAGATGGTAGAGTCAGAATTTGGCGTAAACAGAATGAGAACATGGATCCATCATGCCTTGTTACCACTGTGCAGGCTGGTGGTGGTGTAATGGTGTAGGGGATGTTTTCTTGGCACACTTTAGGCTATCCTATCAATATGGGCCAACATTTCTAAAGAATGCTTTCAGCACCTTGTTGAATCAATGCCACGTAGAATTAAGGCAGTTCTGAAGGCGAAAGGAAGTCAAACACAGTATTAGTATGGTGTTCCTAATAATCCTTTAGGTGAGTGTAAGTAGCAAAACTTTCAATACTGATGTTGCATCCAGAAAAAAATCTAATTGTGTAACCAGCTGAAACATATACAGCTTGAAAATAAATGCATAAAATAAGCTTTGATGTAAGAAAAAGAAAGAAGTCTCTCATTCACACAAAGAGAGCAAATAGATTAATGACAAAAACAGGGAAGCACCTTCAGGAATCCTCAGGTACACCTGTTCAACTGCTCGTTAACAAATATTTGAGCCAATCACTTTGCAGCAACTCAATGCATTTAGACAGGCATGGTCTACGATCTGCTGAAGTTCAAACTGAGCATCAGGAAAAGTGATTTAAGTGACTTTGAACATGGCATGGTTTTTGGTGACAGACGGGCTGGTCTAAGTATTTCAGAAACTGATGATCTACTGAGATTTTCATGCACAGCCATCTCTAGGGTTTAGAGAGAACAAGCCAAAAAAGCGAAAACATCCAGTGAGTGGCAGTATTGTGGACAAAATTGCCTTGATGCCAGAGGTGAGAGCAGAATGGACCTACTGGTTCGAGCTGAAAGGCAACAGTAACTAAAATAAACATGTGTTACAACAGAGGTCTGCAGAAGAGCATCTCTGAACGCACAACACGTCAAACCTTGAAGCAGATGGACAGCAGCAGAACACACACCGGGTGCCACTCCTGTCAGCTAAGAACAGGAAACTGAGGCTACAATTTACACAGGCTCACCAAAATTGGACAATAGATGATTGGGAAAAACGTTGCCTGGTCTGATGAGTCTTGATTTCTGCTGTGACATTCAGATGGTAGGGTCAGAATTTGGTGTAAACAACATGAAAGCAATGATCGATCCTGCCTTGTATCAACGGTTCGGGCTGGTGATAATGGTGTGGGGAATATTTTCTTGGCACATTTTGGGCCAAATTGAGCATCGTTTAAACACCACAACCTCAGTATTGTTGTTGCTGACCATGTCTATCCCTTTATGACCAGTGTACCCATCTTCTGATGGCTATTTTTAGCAGTATAACACGCCATGTCAGAAAGTTCAAATCGCCTCAAAACTGGTTTGTTGAACATGACAATGAGCTCACTAGACTCAAATGGCCTCCACAGTCACCAGATCTCAATCCAATAGAGCACCTTTGGGATGTGCTGGAACTGGAGATTCACAACATAGATGACGTGCAGCCGACAAATCTGCAGTGACTGTGTGATGTTATCATGTCAACAAAATCTCTGAAGAATGTTTCCAGCCCCTTATTGAATCTATGCCACAAAGAATTAAGGCAGTTCTGAAAGTAAAAAAAAAAAAAAACTGCTGCAGTGCACGCTGAGGACCTAAACACATGTCACTGGACATCACCTAATTTGTTAATCTATACATATACAAGACATTATGCTCCATCAGAGTCATCATTCCTGCCACTGTTTACTGTGAAGATTATTGTGAACGAAAGGCAACTTAGAGAAACACTAGCAATGAGAGCAAATGGTTAGGGCCATCAACAACAGAAAATGACTGCATTGAAAGCGTAATTGAATCAGATCCCAACACCATTCACCTGCCTACATTCATGCTGTTCTTTCATTATAAGCACAGCTTGATCTACTGATAAAACACAACAACAATAGAGAAAGGGAGAGAGGGAGACTACATGTGGATGTGAGAAAGGAGAGTTAAACTGGAATTCAAGTAAACAGAAAATAGAGTGACAAACTAATTTTTCTATCCCCCAGTCACGGTAGCGTAACATTGTTATAGATTCCATTAGTTCTCATGCAGTGGCCCACTTCATAAGTCCCCTAATATCATAATTAAATGATTATGCAGTCCATCACCTAAAAAATAATGGGATAAAAGGGATACTGTGGAAAACAGGTCACCTGCATTCAGGCCTCTCTCTGAATGATTAACGAAGCCTATCCTTTTATTTATTTATTTTGCTCCTTCCTTACACAGACTGATCCTGATTCCACAAAAACTTAATTAAAGAAGGCCCTGTGCTAATTAAGCTTAAATACAGCTTTGGTCTCAGGGTGATTTCTCACATTAGTAATGAGTAATATTTTTTCATAGTCAGCCCTGACATGGGCTCGGGTGTGTAACCTTAAACTGTGCTAATTATGTGGGATATTTAGAACGGATTTTGGTGTTGGTGACCTTTCTTTTTTGGAAATGGTAATTGTTTTAGATAAACTTGTTGCACTAGATGCACTGTTTTAATTAATTAAACAATATTGATAAATAGATGAGATTGAAAATAAGTGCTGTTAAACTGATTTCAGAGCAGATTCAGCCTTTTTTATTATTATTATTATTATTGAGATCCATGTCTGTTTTGAGGCCTTTTATATGGTATCTAATGTTCTTCTAAGGGATGCACGATGATATCGGGACAACATCGGTATCGGTCGATAAAAGCTTAAAATGACCATCATCGGCATCGGCCGATCTGAATATTTCTGCCGATGAGCCTTGCCGATAGGGTGGCGTGTTTCCTATGCGCACGTGACGACCGCGAACGAAGCATGAGCGCCAGCAACTTAAACTTCCAACTAGGGGTGTGCGTCTCACGGTTTTTGATCGTGGACGATTAAAATGCCTCCACGATCTGCTTTTGAAGAAAAATCATAGTATCGTGCTGTCACGGTTTTGGTGTAGATAAAGACAGAGGCTGAGCCAAAAAGCTCCAATTCAAACATTTACTCGAGAAACTCCAAAACAGGTACAGGGATGACAGGCAGAAGGTATCTCACACGCAAAAACCATTAAACATAAACAACGACCGACAAGGACAGGCAGAACAGAAGCAAACTAAATACAAGTCCAAATGAACACTAACGAGGTGAAGACAGGTGAAACAGATGATGATAACGATGAACAGGTGGATGATTGAGGGAGTGAGTTCAGGTGTGGAGACAAGAGGATGCTGGGAAGTGTAGTGAAGATGACGAAGACAGAATGGTGTAGACAATGACTGTGACACGTGCATTCTATCAGTTCAATTCTTGCACCTTCATCTCAACATACTGTACAACGCGACGTACATTCACATAACATGTAAACGCAGAGGTAGAGTTACACTCACGGGACACCGCAATTCACAAAAGTTCATTATTTGCACGTGCGTCAAAGTCTTGCTTAGTAAACATGTCATTCACGTGCTGATGCGCTGTTCTGACATCCGCTTTTCTGAGCGCGTACACCCGACGCTCACAGGAACTAAAAGCCTGTCACAGCGCTTGCATACTGGACTAATCTTTCGAGTCTTATTGCGCTGATACTGTCAAATACACACAAGGTTTACATAAACAAAGTAGGTTATGTCTAAAGTGAAAGCAAACAGAGAAAATCTGCTTGTCAAATGCGTGTATATTAGACACGTCGCGTGCAGTTCTCAAAGAGACAGTAAAAATATGCTGCCGCTTGTCCTTAAAGAGATACTGCACCCAGACATAAAAATTCTGTCATTATTTACTCACTCTAATGTTGTTCCAAACCTGTATTCATTTCTTTCTTGTGCTTAAATATACTATGGAAGTCACTGAAGTACAGCAACTGTTTGGTTAGCCACATTCTTCCAAATAACTTTTATAATTTCAACAGAAGAAAGAAACTTGAGAGAGTAAATGATGACAATTTAAATTTTTGGGAGAACTATCCCGTTAATGTTAATAAAACAACAAAACACAGAGGAAATCTCTCACTGCTCTTGACTGAGAACTTTAATAGAAGCTTTAATAAGCTTTTTTTGCACTTAAAAAAAATTACAAATATATCGGTATCGGCCAAAATTAGTTTGAAAACATCGGCATATCGAATATCGGCCAAAATCCTATATCGTGCATCCCTAAAGTTAATTGGGACCTATTATGCCCTTAAACAAAGCCTTGATTTTGTTTTTGAGGCCTACAAGAATAGATTATTTCCCTGTGAAGTGTAAATTGTTGTGATTTCTTGATGAATTTGGATTGTAGTGGTCAGTTTAGTGAAATGAGGCAGCCTCAATGATGTATGTGGCTGACAAATGCGATCTCTTCGAAACATAAATTAAGATATTTTTGATGAAATCTGAGAGCTTTCTGTCCCTCCATTGATAGCTATGCAACTACCACTTTAAAGCCCTGAAAAGTGGGCCTTGAAAGTGGTAGTTGCGTAAGCTGTCAGTCTTACTGGTTTGGAATGACATGAGGGCGATTATTTAATGACAGAATTTTAATTTTTGGGTGAACTATCCCTTTAAGAAAGTTAAAAATGTAAAAAAAAAAAAAACTGTCCTTGATGCATTTGAGTATGAAGGTCTTATGCATTACTGGAATAATTAGTGCAACCCAATATATGCCTGATGTTTGTGTTATACAACGAGGATAAAGAAAGAGAAAGCAGTGCAGTTAGAGATTTGAGCGGGGAACTGTTAGTTGATCTCTCTGTCTGGATGACAGAGTATCTCTGTGGTCTCTGAAGTGATGGCTAACGTTGTGACACACTGACCTACTGATACACTAACGTCAGCCATTTTATTCTGTCCCTTTAGAGATTACTCTCTGTCTGTCAAGATCAGGAGCCAGACATTATGAAGATATATATCTGTCTGTCTGTATATGGTTCAATTAAAGTCATTTTAAAAGCCACATTTGTGGCTATTAAGCATAATATGTGTATTTACTAATGTGGATATGCAGAGGTTACACTGAGATTTTGGAGGTGGGGGCCATAAAATCTGGTTGTGGTTCAGGAGACCTAGGCAAGATATGACTTTTTTTTGTGACTGCATGAAATTTGGCTGCAAAGTGAGGTGGGGCACACATCTACAAGAGGAGTGTGGGAGATCCGTGCACACATAATAAAGGTTTAATATGACTTTCTTTTCTTTTTTTGAGGAGCACAATCGCTATATGAAATGAAATTCAATTTCTGTCTTAGAGGGAAAAAATATCATGGTGATATAGTTTAAAGTCTCCCTGGAGTCAATAATTTTATCCCTTAAAACTCATCTTTTATCACCAAAATTAAATATTTAAGTATTTTTTTCCTTGATAAGAAATTCTTCATGCTTTAAAATAGCTTGAATGTAGCCCTACACCCTTGCCTCATTTAGTATACATGGTTCTATGAATATACAAATTAGCCCCGCCTCCACTCACTCACACCATCTCAGAGATCTACTCTTGATGATCACACGTTGACGTATTTGGTTACAAGGTAGTTTGTGACGTCGGAAACACCCGGGTTTTCAAACCGCGTTTTTGAGACTGTCTTTGGTTCACTGCTGTTTTAAGGAGAAAATACTCAGCAATGGTGCTGACTTATGAATTTGCACATGGTTTGTCTTAAAGCACATTAAAAACACCACATATGTATAAACATATAAACATAAACAATATTAAAACCTAGTTTTTTACCACAGGGGGACTTAAAAAAAAAAAGGTTGCATTGTGAGATATAAGTTAGCAACTGTGAGGAATAAGGCCACAATTGTGAGAGATAAAGTAACAATAAAAAAAGTCAAAATTCTGAGATACAGTCACATGCAAGAAGTAAATATGAAATTCCCAGAAACAGAGTTGCAGTTGTGAACTATAAAGCCGCTTTGTTAGAGACAATGCACTCTGGGAGATATGAAGTCACAATTTTGATAAATAAAGTCCCAACTGTGAGAAATATTGTCACCATTCTGTTTTTTAAGCTCTGAGGCAGAATGGACTTTCATCAAAATGGAGATGGAATATGTTTACTGGATCAAACAGAGAGACATACAGGAAATTGAATAAATTGACAATGAAATAGTTTTTTTTTTTTTTTTAGAATATAATTTAACCCCTGATGATATGCCATTAACTGATCTAACTCCAATGCTATTTGGAGATAAACGCACTAAACAACTCTGACCATATGACTGATTTGATAATGACTGGCATTTACTATAAAACGTCACTAAAGTTGAAGAAATGATAATAGGGTACTGCAGCGTCTAATGGTCTTTATTCACTCAGTATCCTAGAATACAGCAGCCAATTCAATTCAAGCTGTGAATGTGTCAGTCAGATGCCTTTAATGACCTTGGATGAACTCAGCTAACCTGCACTGAACCAGGTTGATGATTCTATCACTTTTTGTCCCATTGTTTTGTAACCTGGATGTCTGATAGAAAAATAACTAAACTCCCATGGTACAGGCCTGATGACTCTATATAATTCACCAAAACAACAGAAATGTAAGCATTAATATTCATTGTGAGCATGTTGACTCTGCAGGGCTGTCTGTAGTAGCGCTCTCTCTTCTCCTCTCAGCACTTAATCCCTATACATGTCTTCCTCATTACATAGCGATTGTGATTTTCTGGTTCCTCCTTGACTTCTGACCTTTGACCTTTAACCTGTCCATTGAATTAATCACCTCTTTCAGATAAAACATATTTTCTTGATCTGAATCTTGAGGTGCCCAAGGCAGTGTGTGCCCTGGATAACAATACAAGCACGGACACACACACAGTAACACACGTTTGGGATTCATTTATCCAGGATTAACACTTCATACACATATTTCTCTCACACTGTAATGGCCCTAAAGCTCAGCTATCTAGATAAAGACTAAACAAAATTGACTGCATTTACGCTTTTGTATTCGAGAGCATTGCAAACTGGGATTTGAATTACTCACAATAATATCAACCATGTGCCATACATTTGTTGTGGATTCACAATGCCTCTACGATCACATCCATCGGTTGCAAGAAACATTCTGTTTTGTTTTCACTGTGTTCAGGTTGAGGTTTTGTAAATCTCTCTAAGCTTCCGTGTTAGATTTTTTTTAATCATGCCAAACAGAGTTGGAACTTGCAGCTTACTGAGCAATTTTCAGGTTTCCTGGCACAATGTGTATTTTAGTAAGCTGCTTTACTGAATGCCGGCACTGGACAGAGAATCCTGAAATAGGATAACAAAGGTACAAATTATACAATCACATAAACAGTATAGAGAACCATGCATCCACTCTCTTTTATATGTATGGCTAAAACAGTTTAAATCATTCCATCTCTTCCATCAAATTCCATCGTATTCCATTAAATCACGGAAATGAACCCTGAGTGGTGTTTGCTAAGGTTATCTGAAGGGATTTTTGCGTGTGGTTGCTTGGGCATTCTGAGTGTTGAGGAGTTGTGAGTGGTTGATATCAATTCAATATAAGACTATGGGACCTTTTTAGCACATTTTATCATTAACCTGGTGAAAAGTATAAGCCATCTGCTATATTTCACCCAAAACTGGAAAGAAATGTCTTGATCTGGCAGGCTCTAATCTGATTGGCTTACTTTATGCAACCTCTGAGGTCATGTTTACAAGGTCATACAGCTGGATTTGCCAGGTTAGTGGGTTCACCGGTTGTCCTTGCTTGCACCACTTACCGGAAACACCCCACAAAACTTGCTTCTAGCTATGTGCAGTCTAATGACTGACTTTATCTGTGTTGCACAGTCACCATAAAATCATAATTGACCATTTTTTTATGGAATATTGCATTGTTTATTATAAATGATTTCTCTAATTCATGCATCTATAATATTTTGTCGAAATATCTTCTCCTCCCACTTGCAGCAACATCTCGTCTATTTTCTGATGGGCTGTCACACACGAGATCACAGCAATAGCAAACCACGATCCAGTCAATTCCTGATGGACAAAATCAAGTCCTGCCCTACATTTTTTTTTTTCGAGAGAAGCTGTTTATTTGAATATACATCACAATAAACAACAAAATACTATCACACCTTCCGTTTTTATACCAACTTTAAAGTTATTGACACGATAGAGTGATAAGGAAACATGCATGAATAAATAGGGCATCATGCTGGATATGCATCCTGTTAAAAAGAGTTACGCACAAATCTGCCATAAAAAGAAATCAATGCTGTACTTTCGCTGACTAAATGATTAAATTCGGTTAGATTCGCTGATTAAATATGCTACACTTTTCCACAACAGTACACAGTATTGTATTAATTTGTTTTCTTTTGCATTGAGCCAAGAAATCAATCTTATGTTTACATCCTTCTCAAAGTTCACCTATAACTTCCGTACACACAGCGAAAGATGAAGCTTCTCATGCACTTGTATTTTCTGCTCTTCTGCATTAGAAAGACCACATCTATACATAACAGGATCCTTTTCTTCCATAACAACCATAGCCAGACCTTAAACAAATCAATTAAACTGGTAATATGCTTTCTATATTCTCAGTTTACAAACCTCCACTGGGATTCCTGGTATTACCTACAACACCATTGCTTGAGGTCTGCCATTGCTAATGATATCCAAATCAAAAACATTCCCTGCATCATTACTTCAACAAATTCCCACTCATGCATTAACTGACATCCAAAACTCATTATTCCCCTCTATTTCTTATATTCTCGTCTAAGATACATTTAGGTATTATTTAAATCTGTCAATGAAATCTGCAATATGGAGCAATAATATGCGAGCACATTATCCTGTACGATGAGCCAACTCGTTTTCCCCAATGCTTTTCTTTTCTCTGATACCTCCCCTGCGGTCAACCCATGGAGCGGCTCGGCTAGTAACAACGCAAAGCTGAAGAGGAGAGGAAGGAATATGAGAGAGAGAGAGAGAGAGAGAGAGAGAGAGAGAGAGAGAGAGAGAGAGAGAGAGAAGCGCGGCCGTGCCACAACGCGTCTACTGCAGCTGTAGTTATTATGACAACCGCAGTAAAGAAAGACGCTATCCGCCTCTGCCTATCTATGAATATCCCCTAATGGAAGAAAGACTGAGGAATTCCTTCAACATGGGACTGTCGGCTCATTTCAACATTGAAGTGCGTGTTTGAGAGAGAAAGCGTCGGTTCCAGCTACTCGTGGCTGCTGTATGCTGTGCTCGTGCACTGCATGTTGCTGCTGATGATTAGGCCTATCAGCTTTCTCACGCGACCCGTGCGAGGGGTGTGTGTGACCCTGTGTAATTAATGTCCGTCCGTCTGTTTGCAGCATGCTCTGTTTCTGCAGGATACTAGCACAACGATTCATTTTAACAACATATTGCAGTCGTTCACGCGATGCATGATGTGTGACTGCAGAAGAGCACTGCAGCTCGCCTCTTAATGGGGCTGTTTACACCTGGCGTATGCCCTCCGAGACGGATTTGAACCTGATCGCTCAAACCACTTCAGGAGGTCTGACCGCCTGGCCCACATTCCAGACGAAACTGGACAAGTGTAAATGCATCTGGTTGTTGAAACCACATATGCAAATTTTACTCCGAAAAATGCTAAAAAAATAAAATAAACGTGTGAGACCGTGTCAGGGCCGGCGCTAGCCATTTGGGTGCCCTAAGCACAAATGCTTGGTGGTGCCCCCCCCCCCCCCACCCCCCCACCCCCCCCACCCCCCACCCCCTCACCCCCTCACTCACCCAAGGAATAACAACCATTCAGAATTTCTTAGTCTGATGAAGCACAATATAATAATTCTGTACATAATTGATATATGTGTGTGTACTGTGTATAATTATTTTGTATATATATAAATACACATTTGCATGTATGTATTTAAGAGATATTTGTTATTTATATATAAAATATTTAAATTTATATATAATATAAATTATATATAAATATATACAGTATATACATGCAAATATTTCTTAAATATATACGTGCATATGTGTGTGTATTTATATATACAAAATAATTATACACAGTACACACACATATATCATGTAGACACAAACTTTTATTTTGGATGCGATTAATCTTTTCCCAGCCCTAATAATTTGACAACTCTGTGAATATGAAAATATACAAACACTGAGATTGTGTTTTCTTTTATTTTTTTCTAATTGCAGTTTCACCAACAGATGTCGCCCTTGGGCCTTGGCCTATGAACCTCTTGAAAATGACCGCATTATCCGCATAGAACAACAACGAAAAAACGTATCTAAGCGGTCTTCCTTTTCTCCCCAAACAAACTAACTGCATCTTAAACAGGCCAAGTTTCAAAATTTTCCGGGGGAGAAAGCCCCGGACCCCCGTTAAAATAAAAGATTCAACATGCAGGGCTAAAAAAGCCCCGGATCATTTCATTTGCACTACTAGCGACGCCCCCCCTGGACATGCATACACGACGCAAGGGCGCCCGCGCTACAAAACTAACATTTTTATTTAAAACATTGTCTTACCTGCAAAGCGACGCGCGAGTATCATCCCGCTGTCTATTCTTTTTCCTTTTTTCGCCCCCGACTCTTGGTGCCTTTTCGAGGCCATGTCTGAGGTCGGTGTCTGCCAAATTTGACATTGATTGAGGCATAATCGAACAGACCACTGGGAGGTGGGGAAGGGGGGGCACCAGAGGGAGACGAAAAAGGAGATTCACCTTTTTCTCGACTAATTTGGTCTAGGCCTATATTACTTTTGTATTGCTTTTGTATATTAACATGCTTTAGACATATTTTATTTGTTATTTATACTAGTAGCATATTGTGATGATTTTTCACGACCCAGATTTTTTGGTGCCCCCCCAAGCACTTGGTGCCCTACGCGCAGCGCGTGATGTGCGTGTGCGGAGCGCCGGCCCTGGACCGTGTTATTGGCTATATAGCCAAAACGACGCAACTGCAACACGCATTACAGCAGATGACCACTTGAGCATCTATTCATTAAGCCAACGTGCAAACTATCGCAAATGAAGTGAAAGTAACGTTAAGTCGCAGACGCTTAACACACAATTTTCATTAAAAGTAAAGAAACGAGATCTTACCAGGGCTGTTGCCGCTCTCTCTTATTGCGGTCTTTGATTTGGAAATTTTAGCTGATGATCAATAAAATGCAGCTCGTCTGTTGCTTTCGGTGACGTGCACTCCAGTAAATCTGCATATAGCGCGGGAATTGAAGATCGGATTTATATCCATTTTGCAAAAACACATTTATGTGACCAGGTGTAAATGGAATCGTTTTGATAAATCAGATAGCTATCCGATCTGAGAAAACGCATGAAGTGGCCAGATGTAAACAGCCCCAATGATGTGGGAATGCCGGAGTCTCCTTTTGAGGAACTCAATTTACTCACCCTTAAGTCATCATAGGTGGGTGTATGACATTCTTCTTTCAGACAAATACAATCAGAGTTATATTTAAAAAAATGTCCTGGCTCTTCCAAGCATAATAATGACAGTGAATGTTGTTTCTGTTTTGAAGTCCATAAAAGTGCATCTATCCATCATAAAAGTGTATCTAAAATAAAAGTGCTCCACACAGCTTTGGGGGGTTAATAAAGTCCTTCTGAAGCGAAGCGTTTGTGTAAAAAAGAATATTCATATTTAACATGTTACAAAAGTAAAATTGTAGCTTCCGGCATACGCAGTCTACTTACACCTAAAGCGCAACTTGTGACATTGGAAATAGCGTATCATGGTGTAGCGTAAATATCAGTAAAGTTGGCTTAAGTTGAATCCGTATGTTCGTTTGGCCGGAACCCGGAAGCTCCTTATTTTACTTTATGAAGTTATAAATACGAATATTTTTCTTACACAAACTTATTGCTTCGCTTCAGAAGGCCTTTATTAACCCCCAGAGCCATGTGGAGAACTTTTATGATGGATAGATGCACTTTTATGATGGATAGATGCACTTTTATGATGGATAGATGCACTTTTATGGACTTCAAAACAGAAACAACCATTCACTGCCATTATAAAGCTTGGAAGACACAGGACATTTTTTAATATAACTCTGATTGTATTCGTCTGAAAGAAGAATGCCAGCTATAGCCTATGATGACTTGAGGATGAGTAAATCATGGGCTATTTTTCATTAATGGGTGAACTATCCCTTTAAGTCCTGCTTCTTTTGTAAGGGCATTGTTATTCAATGCTGACAACAATAAAAAAGTTGGGCTAGTTTTGTGTGTCTATGAGAGAGAGAGAGAGAGAGAGAGAGAGAGAGAGAGAGAGAGAGAGAGAGAGAGAGAGAGATCATAATAATCATATCATCAGGTGGGTGTCCCTTAGTAACATCACAGATGCCAATGCCAGAACAGCCAACACTGTTCTAAATTCACTGTAAACCATGACTTCTTGGGGCTGATTGCTTTAGTTTACAATTGTTGCGCTAAATATTTGCCCTCACATGGAGATAAATGGCCTATAAAAAAAACGACAGAGAAAAAAAAAACAATTTCATTCTACATAAGGGTGGTTGCTTGACCCTTACGGTGAAAGGCATGTTGAGATCACAGCCAAATACTAGACTCACTTTATTTCAGTGACCACGTTTTATCAGAGACATCCAAATGTCAATTTATTGAGCGTGATTAGGGGTTAGTATTTGTTTCAGAGTTGTGCAGGTAATCACCACTGTGGATGAGATGAACAATGAAATCTTTAGAATCAGTTGCGGGGTAGTTTGGGTGAAAAAAAACAAAAACAAAAAACAAATCACAAATTTATTTAAAAAATGTACCCTAGTTCCTTTTTAAAGTTTTTTGCTACTCAGCTTAATTTATCAGTGCACATGACAAAGAATGATTCTTATTTTCCACCCCCTCCACTCCATCCACGCTTTACACAATCCAATCAATTCACAATGGAGAAAAGTTCTGCCCAATATATATATTCTAGTTGAAAATCCACATGGCAGAAGCTATTGGGCTGTGAAGGGCGTTTCATGTTAACTTCTCATCAGGAGATGGCAAAAATGATTTTATTTCCTACACTCACAAATGTAGAATGCCTCTAAAGCTATATGACGAAATATATCATATCAATATATATCATATCAATATATCATAAAGCGAAAAGTCAGCAATATTAACCTAAAAAAATCCTGTAATTAACCATATAAACCTACGGTTTAGAAAGGTTTCATACTGTATTTGATACAAAACATTAGGGTCTCTAAATTATCAATATGTTCCAAACTTTACTGAAAAACCTGTTGTACACAATCTACTACAGTAAATGCATCTGTCCTCTGATCATTTATACTTTTTTAGCAAGTAAAAGGCCTTTTAGTATAATTGTAAAAATGTCAACCTTATAAAGTATAACATAAGATTAACGGTAACACATTACAAAAAGGTTTCATTAGTTAGCCTAAATGCCTTATTTAACATAAGAATGAACAATACTGATACAGCATTTATTAATCTAAGATTATGTTATGTTAATTTCAGCATTTACTGATACATGATTAAAATCAAATGAATTATTAGTTAATGCACTGTGACCTAACATGAACAAACAATGAACAACAGTATTTTTATTACCTAACATTAACAAAGATTAATAAATACTGTAACAAATTGCTCATAGTTCATGTTAATATATTAACTAATGTTAACAAATTAGACCTTATTTAAAGTGTTAGCAGAATAACTTTTATGTTGTTAATAATATTTTAAGATGAAAACTTACTGGACCAAAGCAACTACACAATTCTCAATCATTGTATTGCATTATGTACACTCTGACTAAGCATTTAAATATAATCTTACTAAGACATATTATTGGAAGATTTAGAGTAACAAATAATATTTGTATGCATTTTTATTGTAAATAGCTCAATTTTATTCAGAGAACCAAAATGAGCAAAAATATAGCTGTTTTTCCTCACTATTCTCACTATATGAGCCATAAAAGCCTGGTGTATCAAATATGATACCCAACAACAAACACAAATAACGTTATAGATTAAAACAAATATGACCATTCTGACTTTGACTATTATTTCAAGTCAGACTTTACAGGGTTAATATAATATCCTGCTCTTTACGCATACATCCAAACCCAGTCAAGAGTCATAACACTCCCCGAGGAACAATGCCACTCTTGCAGAGAGTTTAGTCCTGGGAATAAACCACACTCTGCATGTCAAGTATGACATTACTACATAACCAGTGACGCCGAGTCACACTCATTCACTTATTTACTATAGTGAACATTTTAATACAATGCATATTCTGAGTTTTGAATGTGTGCGTGTGTTATTTGCTGAGTCAGGCAGCTGGAGACACAGCAGCAAGGGGATCATTATGAAGCTCTCGCTGCAGACTCGTGCCAAAGCCCACGGCATGCTGCACTGTGTTCATAAACTGCTGAGCGTGAGCGTACCTGCCAGATAACAGCCCACGCTCACTCAGCCCTAAAGTCACGGGTATCTAATGGTTAAAACGTATTGGTTCTGTGCAGGCTTCGGTTTAAACTGATATAACATTAAACCAACATTTTCCTTAATGATTTGTGATTCATTGATCCATCTTGATCCATCCATGTCACTTGCACAGACTACTAGATAATGTTAAAAGGATAGTTCATCCCCAAAAATAAAAATTCTGTCGTAATTTCCTCACACTCATTGTTCTAAACTTGTATGCCTTACTTTCCTCTGTCGCACACAAAATACTTTTTGTCCATACAATGAAATTCAATGGGTTCCAATCTTGTTTCTTCAAAATATCTTCTTTTTTGAAAGAAGATTCCAGGTTTGGAAAGTATACGTAAATGACAGAATTTTAACCAAAACTCACTTTAACCAAAAGCCAAAGCACTGCTTTATCAAACACACATTCTAACTCTGAATTGATTCTGAATCAGTTCCTCATAAATAAAACCTTTCTTGCTAAATACCCAGTTTCACTCCACATTACAGATGTAAAATTGGTTGCGAATTATGGTTCGGACGTAATCATATGTCCGAAATCGCATAACTTCGAATACTTATTTTGAATAAGCTAATTACTTCACGGCTGCTAAAAATGTGTTCTAATCTATAGTATGAGTGTGTGTAGTACTGTATGAATGTACTCCGGACGTACTACATTTGCCATGATGTCATTATCATGTGACCTACCAGCGTCAGTTATGTCGCTTCACTGCCAGTCACAAATTCTCCCTTGGCCTCATGGGATAGTAAAGTGTCCATCATATGCACACTTCAGAAAGTAGGTGGTCATCCGGGTACTTTTTGCCTACTCTTTTATGAGTACTGTGTATTCAGACACACTTCTTTTGTCACATACTGTTTTTCACCTACTACTGTATATAGTAGGGAATTATGCAATTTCAGATACAGCCAATGTTTCTATTTTACTTTGATGGTGCACTACTATGAAACTTTGGCCACTATATCGCTATCTGTGGATGAAACAAAAAATTCCAAGTTTGCAGAATTTTTTTCCCGTTGCTGTTATGCCTTGAGCCTACTGGTGATGAGTGGATCTGTCACACTACACTAGGAACCCCTGAGATTAAAGCCTAGTTCACACTGTATTACACAGCGACAAAGCAACATGATCTTTCAAGGGAGAATTTCAATGGAGAGCTGGTGATTTCCAGCGACACAAGCGACATTGAACGTTGGAAACAAGATGTAGGCGTGTCCAGCGACACGACTTTCAGGAGCGACAGCTACAGTCTGTTACGGTCTGACATCTGGGTCACAGTTGTGGATGTGCAGAATTATTTAGCGGATATTGGAGAAAGTATAAGCAAACATACTTATTTGATGCCAAAGAGCAAACCAGACTAATGGGGTGTGGTGGCTGTGGGTGATTTCAGGAATATCAATAAACGAGAGCCAGAGATTATGCAGAAACTAATGCAAAAAAGTCATTGAACAAGCTTTCAAAGTAATGAAAAGTTATTGCTCTCTGTTACAAGGACAATTGCATGTTTGAAATGCTGCTGTGCCATTAAATTATGAAATCAATAAGCACCCTGGACAACGTTTTTGTGTGATCACATATCTTATAGATGCATGAAACCCTAATTTATTGGTACCATGATGAATATTGATTGTTGCTTTTAAAGCCTTTGTGGTGAAATAATTGATGCAAAAAAAAAAAATGCATTTCAAGGCAGCTCATAAGCCCACACATTTCTGCACCAAATCTGTTACTGCAACAAAACTGTGAAGCTTTATTTGCATTATCGCAGTACTAAGCTCTATGTGCTTGTTTGTTTTGAATCATTTACTACATTGATCTCAGCAGGATCCAGGATGAGAGTGTGTCCAGTCTTTTATGGCGTCCACTGGCTTCATATCACAAGGCTTCACTTTACAAATCGATATTGGGCTACAGAGCTGGACAGAGAAAGTGGTAAACACCCAGAATCCTACACTGCACACTGATACAGATGATGATGTCTCATAGTATACTGTCTGCTTTACTCTACCCAATAATCGTGTATAAAGAACCACACACTCTGTCGACTCGTTACGATTTTACCTCGTTATTACTAAAGCACCCGTGTAAACATTCATGTAATTATCTTCTTAAAATTGTACTCAATGCCTCTGTATGAAGATCTAATCTAGTACAAAACTTAAAAAATTTTAATTCATAGTTTCCCAAAAATAAAATGCTTCTACATCCACAACAACTCACTCTACATGCACACAACTCCAATCACATTAGAGGTTTTACCACTCAAGGATGTTTACTACTTATTGTCAGGGTCCTGTCAATTTGATTGGTCTTGATTCTTAGTTTGGTAATAGGATCCTGACACTGTCTTGTCTGTGTGCGCATGCAGCTTTAAAGCAACACCAAGGAACTTTTCCTCTGCGGTCGCCCTACAGGTTGGAAGCGGAATTGTCCATTACCGCTGTCGTAAATAATTTAGCCTACCGCAGCCTACTGTCACACGCGCACGCTCGCTGTTTATCAACAATGGCAGACATCCCAACCTGCAAGAAGTCATTTCAGGTAGGTATATCTTGGTGACTAGTTTGTTGACGGTAGGGTTGCGGCGGTGAGGAAAATTTCCCACCGGTTAATCGACGTGTGACAACACCGGTAATCCCGGTGCCACCGTGGGGGGCGGGGCGGGGGGGTTAAATAGCTTTTAAATGCGTGCGCGTTATACTTTCACTTTTGAAATAAGCTTTTCTGTAATTTGACTCGTTCTCATCTCCACACGTGCTAAATGGAATCCTGATGCTTGCTGATCTGTGACGTGACTGGCTCTTGGCACGCACTGCGAAGTTCAGATTTTAATTATAATGTATGCTCTCTTCTGAACTAAATAATTGATAATTATTATTTTTAATTAATTCAAATAAATATTTTAGCAAAAACAAATACTCAAGACATCGCGGTGTCACGGTGGGAAAGTGATGTCACCGGTGATGGGGCTTAAAACCGGTAACACCGTCAACACCGTCTATCGCGGCAAGCCTAGTTGACGGGGGGAGGGGGCTGGAGGGGAGTGACGTATGCCGTTAAGAAGTTGAATTTTGTAGTTCTATTTGTGCTCCGGTTACTACCCGAGGGTCTTGGAAATATATAATGAAGGTTGAAAAACTACATAGTGTTACTTTAAGTGGTTTTCGGGCAGTGCGCGCTCTCGTCCATGTGGTGTGTTGAGTCTTTGGAGAATGGTGTCTGGATCCTGACACTGCTGTCTGGTAGACGTCACTTTTTTGTTTTTTGTTGACGTCACTTTGCACAGGCCCCTCCTACGACTGCTGACGGACACTGCAGTTTTAGCATAGACCCGTCCTGAGTGAGCTGTACGCAGTCCGCCTTTGTATCGCCACAGTTTGCCACAGTTTGCAATTGTATCGACGCTGGAGCAGGTGTAGCGACAAGAATGTCTCGTAAGCAACTCGGATGTTTTGTTGTTGGATGTGAGAGTGAGTCGTCATGTACTCCTGACAACAGAGCCGCTGAAGAAGTTTTATTTTTGAAGGAAATGCGCCCCCAAAATATGTTTATCTTTGACCGAATCATTTTACACCAGACTTCTTTGTGAACGAAGGGCAATACAAAACAGGTTTTCCTAAAAAGTTGTTACTCAAGGATGGATCAGTACCAACCGTTCGTGATCCAGCTTATAGTCTCTGGATCGATACTGGTCACGGCAACAATGAAAGGGAGAGCGCACACTTTATATCTGTAAAACATCTCTGATGAACTGTAATAAAGTTTACCAGATTATAAAGCACCCCCTGAAAAGGCATAATGTCGATATTTTACTGTTAGTTGTAACGAGTGCTTTTGTGTAATTCGCTGTGTATGTTGATTATAATTAAAGGGAGATAGAGTTTATGGATAAGACTTTAATGCACACTTCTTGTACTGTATTATTCAGCTCTTTACCCTCTGGAGTGAAAACGGATGCTTCATCTTTTGTGTGATGGCCAAAACTTTACTAATGAGTTTTAGGAAGTTTATTGTACATCATTCGGACGGAACGACATGCATTTACGGATGGGACAACAGGCTTGTAGTGGATAAAAGCAAGGTGACAACATAAGTTATAACCGTAATTAAACTATACCTATTCTATCTCGATTGCAGCATAATTCTCTGGCTCTGTAGGCATATTGTCCAACTCTGGTTCGAATTGAACACCGCTGACATCTCAGTGCATGAGATTATGCTGTTTATCCTGAGCTATTGAAGCCCCTCCCTCTTCTTGAAAGGGGGCAGGGAGCAACAACTCATTAGCATTTAAAGGGACACAAAAAAACACAGTGTTTTTTGCTCAAAAAGTGGCCATTTTAAGCTAAAACTTCACACTCTATGGGGACATCAGATACTTATTTTGCATCTTGTAAAAAGGGGCATAATAGGTCCCCTTTAAGACACAACTGACTGTTTATGTGAATACTCGCCAAAGCATTTTGACGTAACTGTATATACATTTTTTTTATTCATTTATTTTAAAAACAGTTATGATAACAGATGTGTTGTTAGATTATGTATGATTTTTAGTCAAATGTAATGGAGAAGCCCCTCTTTCAACCGTAGACCCATTTAGGTTTGTGGATAAAACACTTATAACAGTACATATATTTAAATGAGCTTCACGGTATGTCATGAATTGTTTGACTGATTTGATTCCGGCTCTTGATTATGTACCTCAACACAGAATCTGTACCGTTCCCGCACAGCGTGTTGACCTCCATTTTAGTGCTGCGCTGTGTTATAAACACTATTTATCAAACCCTCCCTCCTCTCTTCCGTTCCTCCCCCTGACTCCCTCTCGCTCTCTCTTTCCTTCTCTCAGTGTGGATGTGAGGCAGGTGGCCCAGCAAGAGAAGTTTGACACAGTTTCTGCATCTGAGATTTAATGTACTGTAGTGCTGATGTTGAACGTGTGCATGTTCTGGGACAAAGTCAGTTTGTTCTGCACCACTTCCCATGATCCAGTGCATCTGAAACTACAACTGTGCCATAAAGTGTCTCCCAACTACAGCTCCACCAATGAGGCTTAAGTCCCTTCATCAAAACCTAATAAGAAATATGTTAAATTTAAATCCTATTATATGGATATATTTAATCATTATCAATTAATATAATATTATTAATATGATACAATATTCTAAAATATCATATTATATATAATATTAATATTCAGTTTATTCAAAAACAACATAGTTATGAGTATCTTCTTGCTTGTACATATCCCCGACATTAATAGGAACCGAAAAAATAAAGAATAATTAATCAAATAAATTATATATAATTAATAATCAATTAATAAGTAAAATAAAGAATAATTAAATACAATTATTATTGTGTATATATTTATTTATAATAATATTTTAATATTCTCTAATGTTACTTTGGACAAATTTAGGAAGAATTTAGCGATCTATATTGCTTACTCATTAAGAAGTCTGACCAGGTAAAAGTATTAGTAAAAACTTAGCCTAAATAACAAAAATTAAAGTTGAGGTCATAATAGATTAGAATTTATGGACAGCAAAAGAATGGTTGCTGTTGAAAAACTTTCTATCAAAACAATAGAATATAGAATCGGATGCCACAAACCTTTTAAGGAAAGGCACCAAATCAATGCTGTGATCTGGTTTAAAAGCATATTTATTGCAGGCTGTAGAAGTGGAAAATAAATGATTCTATTAATGTCAAGCCAACATTTACCAACCATTCTCCTCAGGAATGCCTTAACGCGATTTAAAGTGTATTTAAAGGCTTAGTTCACCAAAAAAATTAAATTCGGTCATCATTTACTCACCATCATGTTGTTCAAAACCTGTATGACTTTCTTACTTCTGCAGAACACAAAAGAAGATAGTTTGAAGCCAAACAGTTTTGGTTACGTGTAGACTTCCATTGAATGGATTATACCCCTCTTAGAGTATTTAAGATCTTTCTCAAAATACCTTCTTTTATGTTATGGAACGACATAAGGGTTAATAAATGACAGAATTTTAATTTCTTTGTAAACTATCCCTTTAAAATGTACCACCGGTCCAGCTAGGACTGATAATTTAGACTTACTCGTCAAGTGTGTTTCAGATTCAGGATGGTCCCAACCTGATTCCCTCTTCTCCCTCAAACATTTCTCTCAGTCCTCCTGCATGTATCACCCCTCCCTCCATCCATCTCTCCATCTCCCTCTCACTGCAATGAAATTCAGCATGTTTCCTATCTCTCCCTCTCACTTTCAATCTGATTTCAATGTGCAACACGATACCATGAGAGCATCTCCAACAAATATAAATTTTCACTCTCTTTAATCGCCGTAAACAAGCTCTATCACTGCATTTCATCGCTCCATCATCTCTGCCTCCCACACACAGAGACCTTGCAGTAGCATAAATCAAGAGATGTGGGTTGGAATCCACACACACACATACATACACACACACACACACAAAGACACACATGCAAGTCGCCACACGCCAGCGAACGCACAATGTGGCAGCTCGGATGTTTAACGTTACCCTCCACCAGCCAGATTCGTTTCACACATCTCAAACGTGGAGCGAAAATCACCAGCCACACACCAGCAAACCCCCCTTCCCGGCACGATAATTACCCCTCACACTTAGTACCCCCATTCACGTGCACCCTGCCAGAAAGTAGAAGAAAAGATGAGGGTCTTACTGAGGGTTCGGGAGCCGATACATCCCATGGTTTATTCACAAAGGCCCTGGATACAAGCAAGGAAGCGCTAGCCTTTCACCATACATTCTCTCCTCCTCTCTCTCCTTTCTCTTTTCTGACTGCTGATTCTCTCCACTCATGCTGCTCCCTCCCTCTCCCTCTCCCTCTCCCTCTCCCTCTCCCTCTCCCTTTCCCTCCCCCCTCTCTCTGTGCAGTTTTACCTGTTAGCATGTAAGTCAATGTGTCGTAAATGAACAATATTATCACTTATTATGACACTGATATATGACACAGTTATAATCCCAGATTATGGATATCAATCATTTTATGAAATTAATTAGGTTTGAAAAAAGTGTAAATATTTTATTAAGGTGTATTTGTACACTGTAAAGAAAATGCTATTAAATTCCACAAAGAATCATTGAATTAAACATTGAAGTATTTAGACAGAAATCGTACTTTCTTCTAAAACGTAGTCAAAATAATCTTTGTTTCATTGACAACTTAGTTTTTTTTTACATTGTAAATAGATAATGGTATAAAATCTTAAAAAAAGTCCCCCTGTAGTCAATCATTTTATCCCTTAAAACTAATCTTTGATCACCAAAACTTAAGCGTTTTTCCCTTGAAAAAAAATCTTCATGCCTTAAAATAGCTTGAATGTGCTAAAATAGCTGGACACCCTTGCCCAATTTAATATACGCAGTTCTATGAATATGCAAATTAGCCGCACCTCCACTCACACCAGCTCAGAGATCTACTCATTGACGATCACACGTTGACGTGATTGGTTACAATGTCGTTTGTGACGTCAGAAACACCAACGAAATATTGTTTCCAAAACCAGCGTTTTACATTTACATTTACATTTAGTCATTTAGCAGACGCTTTTATCCAAAGCGACTTACAATTGAGGACTAAACCAAGCGAGTCATCGTGAAGAGGCAAAAACAACGCAAGAAGTGTTCAAAATACAAAGTTCAGACATTGCTCGGAGTAGCATAAGCCAGGCAAGCGAGGATTTAAAGGAAAGGATTTTTTTGTATTTTTTTGTATTTTTTTTTTATTTATTTTTTTATGTTAAGTGCTCCCGGAAGAGATGAGTTTTCAGTTGCCTTTTGAATGTTGTCAGGGATTCTGCATTCCGGATGACGGTGGGGAGATCATTCCACCAGCATGGAACTGTGAATGAGAATGTCCTGGAGAGTGATTTTGTGCCCCGCTGTGATGGTACCACGAGCCGTCGCTCATTGACCGATCGTAGGCTTCTGGTAGGGATGTACACTTGTAGTAGTGAGTGGAAGTAGGAGGGGGCTGAACCTGTGGTCAATCTGTAAGCAAGCGTCAAAGCCTTGAACTTGATGCGAGCAGAGAGTGGTAGCCAGTGCAGAGAGATGAACAGAGGAGTGACGTGGGCCCTTTTGGGCTCGTTGAAGACGAGACGAGCAGCAGCATTCTGGATCATTTGTAGAGGTTTAGTTGCACATGATGGAAGCGTTTTTGAGACTGTCTTTGGTTCACTGCAGTTTTAAGGAGAAAATACTCAGCAATGGTGTTGACTTTACACATGGTTAGTCTTAAAGCATATTAAAAACACCACATAGACATATAAACAATATAAAAACTTGATTTTCACCACAGGGGGGCTTTAATATAACCTCACAGAGAACTGGAAATGTGAAGTACAGTTTTTTTGTATGTGTATACAGGGTGAAAACACCATGAACGTCACGCATACTTGAGTATGCAGTAAGTAGACAAAGCGGCGCAGCTCAGCAGAACAAATAGGGATATATTTACATGCAGTATTTTTTTGCTTAAATATTCACAGACCATGTCGCGATTGGATTTATTGCACAGTTTTACTTTCCATGTATTCATGCATCCATTATTTTGGGTGTTTTACGTGACATCTGCGTTATGTAAATTCCATTTTCATGACTGGATTCCTGGATTCCCTCTGCATCACGTAAGTCATTCGGCCTTAAGTTATAATCGGACACACCTTTATCTGCAGGAGGGATGGTGTCCTATGTATCCTCCTTTTGCAGCCACTTTGCGTCCACATTTTTGGCTACTGTTTTCCTACAAAGTATTTTCATACTGGCCATAATTCGCTTCATAAGAATTCGAGCGCGCTTCACTTTCAGCTTCAGCTGGGTCTGCGTCACCTTTTTTACGCGTTTGTTCTCCCGCCCTTCAATCAATGCAGTAATTTCCGGAGTGTGATTTTTTTATTTTATTTTTTTATTTCTTGTATTATTATTTTTTACTCAGTAACGGATATGCTTCAAATGTAGCGAAGTACAATACTTCAAACAAAACGTACTTAAGTAAAAGTAAAAGTACAGATTTTAAAAACTACTTAAAAAAGTAGAAGTACACAAAAAAACTACTCAATTACGTAACGCGAGTAAATGTAATTCGTTACTTTCCACCTCTGACCACCTTATATCACCCTGTTGCTACTAATGCTATTGTTGTCCTCATGGCAAAGAATGGGCTCTTCAAAGTGCTATTCTTTGGTATTTAATTCACTTTTACTTACAACATGCAGAAACCGAGGTATAACATGACCAAAAACACGCCCATGCATAGTGAAATAATGTGAAAAGTCAGAAAGGAGGATAATTCCACTTAACACACACACATATACTGTCAAAAACAGGGCAGGATCATACAAACCAAATTTTAGAATTAATTAAATTAATTGGGGTTTAACTGTGAAATGAAATTGACTATGAAATTAACTTGATAGCTGAGATGTCTTACTTATTTACAATTAGGCTACTCATTTCTAATATTGAAATAGCCTATGTACATTTCTTATTCAATGACATTTTGGACTTTGTTGTAGAACTGGGAAAAGAATAGGGTGAAATGTAAAGCTATACAATGTACCTCTGGGGTCTGGGGGTCTGTGGGTCTGTGGGTCTGTGGGTCTGTGGGTCTGGGGGCATGCCCCCCCCCCCCCCCCCACCCCCAACCCCCCCCAACCCCCCCCCCACCACCACCACCACCACCAATATTTTAGCGAGGGTTTTTCCTGCATATAGAATTACGAGGCGGCCGCCTCCGTCAAATTTCGTGCACAAGAAAATTGTGTACATTTTAAAGATAAATTGATTCATTAATCTGGTGCACTGAGTCATCGGAATCCACTGTTAAAAATAATCCAACCGCCCAAATCTATTATATTCTTTGATTTAGGGCCCTTTCACACCTACCTTGTTTGGTTGAATCAAAATTACAGGTGTGAAACCTACCCCGGACCACGATCCGGACCAAACAGATGAAATTTGGTCCGACGAGTCTCGGTCCGGATCAAACTGAACAAAGGTTTGGTTTGTATCTAGTGTGCATTTCTGGTTCGGACTTTCAGACCTTTTACAGGAAGTTCCGGTGCTTCCCGCATAGCCGAAAAAACAGAAGGTGGCAGGAAAAATTAGCCGTGGCACATGGGGAGAGGAGACGAGGTTTTTAATTGAAGTAACGTTATGGTCTGATGACATAATAAGTCAACTTGCAGTCTTCTCCTCCTTTCCTGCCGGCGACGATAAAATGTTCGCACGACGAGGACGTTCATTTGGCGCATTTGAACTAGCCTTGTGTGTATAGTTGGTGCTGCAGGTAATTATGCCATAAAAATAACAATATAGTTGCAACGATATGCGTCTGTTCATTAATGTTGTCAAAGTTACCTACCGAATTGACAACACGCTGACGTCAGACGCACGTCCATTTACAAAACCAATCAATGTCAAGATGCAGCCCACATAGATGATGACGACACAAAATTACATTTCCTTAATAGCCTAAACAGGCTTTACTCCCTTAAAAGTTAAGTTGTCAATGTTTCATTAGATCACTGTTGGCAAACACTATCAGAATAATTGTTTTACCTTTTATAATATGGCATTTTTCCCTCTAATTTTATGTATGCTCCATCTTTCATTTAAAATATTCTTAAATTTGATCAATAGGCTACATTAAAACAGAATAATAAGACACTAGGCTATTACCAATCAAATTAAATAATTTACATTGCAAAATTACAACTGTATTAAATGCCCTGATATGTTTTCCTTGATTGGTTTTCCCTAAAGAGAATTACGTTGTTGAAAACGAAAGAGTGAAAAATGAAGCTCGTTCATTGCGTTTTACCGTGATGAGAGTTCCGTGTCTTTATTAAAAACCAACACATTATAATGATTTATCTGTCATCCACCCTTGATTAATTGGAATGTTGTGTTTTATTACTTGGTAGGCCCCTACGCCCGGACCAAACTATGGTTTGAGAACGGACACAGGCCGGGAACCCGCAACAGAACCGTCACGGTGGAAAAAGTGTATCTGCATGCATGTGACTGTCTATCCGAGCTTTGTCGAGAGCCGGAGGCGGCACGAAATTCGTAATTCTGGAAAAACCCTCGCTAAAATATTGGTGGGGACAATTTTGTCATCTTAAAATATTGATTGCGACCTACCTAGCGTCCATCACTAAACCTACGCCCATGCAATACAGGCTATCTGATATCATATGAATAAAACGTGTCGTCTTATTATAATGAAAAGGATTATTATTGCCGCTTCCATATACATCAGTGTGTATTTTATAAACTCAAAATATTTTTTGCTAGTACTTATGTGTATTTAAATGTCTGAAACCTATACTACATTATGTGGTTGAAAACACTGAATAGTTGTGATATAACAGCACAGAGTGCGTCTGTCTCTGGCTCTGCGCAGCCAACGCGCGAAAGCACTTTTGAATTTAGCAGTTGATCACGTGACGCACTGACCGTTCTAATCACACAGGTGTGATCGTAGCCTACGTGCGAAAGGGTTAACATAAATATGCCTCGTTATATTGAAGGGAAAAGTGCTTTATTTGTCATTTAAAATAATGGTGCTGATGATTTTTAGAGACCCCCACAGTTGTGTATGATTTTACTGCTTTCATGGGAGCTCATCCTCTCTCCATGGGAGCTCAGCTCCCACTGGCTCCCACGTAATTCGAACCATGGTACTATATGCGTGTCGCACATGTTTCCATTGCCGCAACTGTGCACTCCTGCGTGTGGTTTGGATTGTCTCGGCCTATATTACTAGAGCTCTCACAATGCAGTACAGATGTCTCTCTCTCTCTCTCTCTCTCTCTCTCTCTCTCTCTCTCTCTCTCTCTCTCTCTCTCTCTCTCTCTCTCTCTCTCTCTCTCTCTCTCTCTCTCTCTCTCTCTCTCTCTCTCTCTCTGACCACCCTGACACTGAACCAAACTCGCACAAACACTCATTACCACAATAGCCTACTGGAAAATCATGGGATCTCGCCACAGGATATTCCTGTGAGCCTCTCAAAACTTGAAAGCTCTCTCTCTCTCTCCTGTCATTCTGGTCCCTCCTTCTGTCTTGGTGGCAAAAACACACACAGGAGGAGTGGCTTTGTTATCTGGAGATCACTGCCACCCACTCTCTCTTTCTTTCACGGTCCTTTTTCCTAACCTTCTTTTCATCCGACCTGCATATTTGTTTAATTACCATGAGGTGATATCTTTATCTTTTTCTCTCTCTTTTACTCATGTATAATACATGCACTGGGCTGTTTCTATATGTATTTGTCCTAAACTCAGTGATGCAGACAGGTTATAAAAGAGGGAGGGTCAGTCGGTTTTTCCTTGAGTTCAGCCAGGGCGAGATGGAGGGATTGAGGATTTCAAACAGAACTGTTTAACAATTAGATGAGTAAATGAGTATTTAGAGAGAGAGGAAGAAAGAGAGATGGAGGGAGGGGGATGGTTAATTCTGTATGTACACAAAAAGACGGCTAGACGCAGCAGTCCAGCTGTAATCTACCCAATCCTGGAGAGTCTTACTGTGCCCTGGCTATTTATAGATTATCATCTCTCATACTGTGTGTGTGTGTGTGTGTGTGTTCTAATGTGATGCAGTATGGCTTTGTAAATCGGCATGCCCTATTGTATGAGACAATGAATTTGTCCTGATCTAATTAATTTGAATTTTCTATTTGATCTGTAGGCAATAATATATGTTAATTGCTAGACTGCGAAAGGATCTCTTCAACCCCCTCTCTCTCTCTGTGTGTGTGTGTGTGTGTGTGTGTGTGTCAGATGTTACCTACAATGTGAGGACCAAATGCCCCCTCAAAAATAAGAAAACAAATTTAAACATATCTAAGCAAATATCTAAAATGTAAAATAATTTCTCAATGAAAATCTAGGGAAAACATTAGCAATGACCTAACAATGAACAAATTTTTACAGCATTTAATCTAAGTAAATGTTAATGAATAAATATTATAAAACAATATTAACTAGATAATGATAAATGTAATCATTATTGAAAATAAATACTGTTTATTGTTAATTTGTTTTTACTCACAATACACACAGGTACTTTAATATCAATTTATAAAAAGAGAATAATAAATGCTGTAAAAAATATTGTTCATTGATAGTTCATAATGCCATTAATTCATTAACTAATGTTAACGAATAGAAAAGTATTGCAAAGTGATGAAAAAAATGTAAATAGATAACCAAAGTCAATGGGGAGTCCATACCATGACAGAACAACAAACGTGTGTTTCACATTATGTAGTGGATGTTCACTTGATACTGTGAATCACATTCTTAAAACGGAAATGTTCGCACACAGATTTACGACCTTCACCACACAGCTCTAGGAGAGTACACACTGACCTTGAAGGCCTCAACCTACAAGGATAGTAAACAAATCACCTACATTGGGATCTAGCCACGGTCCCCATAATGTATGTGGGTTTCTGCAAGCATTAGGTTGGGGATAGAGAATAGCTCAGAGTCAGTAATCGTCCACAATATGACACACGTGTGCTTTGTGTATATGCTTAGAATATGTAATACCATGTTTGTATCAGCATTAAAGAATCATGGTGATAGACATACAGCAGGTGAAATGGATTTCTCGCTCTCTCTCACATATAGACAAACACATATTCCCTCTTCAATTTTTCCCTGCCATTTCGTTATCTGCTAGTGTTCTTTACAAATTTCCTAGTGCCTCTCATACAGTACAAACATACAATATGTCAACTCCCTAACACACGATCTCTCAGTGTGCTTTTATTAATTTCTGTTCTCTGTCAGAGTACAGAAAAGGAATTACCTGCAGGGCAGAGAGCGGGAGACCCACACTGTGTGTAATCTTGATATGGCAACAGCCAAATCACCCTGTAGCCCAAGACTGGTTGCCCACTAAAGCTAAGCAGGGTTGAGCCTGGTCAGTACCTGGGAAGAGGTGTTAGTAAGGCCAGCAGGGGGCGCTCACCCGGTGGTCTGTGTGCGTCCTAATGCCCCAGTATAGTGATGGGGGCATTATACCGTAACAAGCACCATCCTTAGGATGAGACGTTAAAACGAGGTCCTGACTCTCTATGGTCATTAAAAAATCCAATTGTACGTAAAGACTAGGCAAAAACCCATTGGCCCTTATCAATCATTGCCTCCAAATAAATAAAATATATTCTATATGTTTATGTGTCATGCCAAAATATTTATCGTTAATTTTTTTTATCTGCATGTTGCTTTTGAGCATTTGCCTATGCTTTTTTGTTTGAGGGGGAATTAGGGGGACTTCTGTTGGACTCTAATGACTCTTATTGTGATGAGCCTAGGGATAAGGGAAACAGGGGTGGCCATTTTGAAAAGTGTGTGTTTTGGTGAGGTGGCATGGTTTTGGCTAACCTAGCTTAGAAAAAATTGCCCAAAATGATCTCTGGGAAGAGAGACATTGTGTCTTGGACGTTGGAGCCGTTTCATATGTGCGCGCTCTGGTCTGGGATATACGTGGTGGACTATACTCTGGGGACTTTTTTCCAGCTGGAGGACAACCTGTTTTTTTGTGGGGCCTTGAACCAGTGGATTTATACTTTATTTTCTTTTTGGGGACACTGCTTTTTTCATCAGGACTTTAAATTTCCTACCTACCCCAAAGCAGAAAAGGACTGTGACAGGACTGTTGAGTATTATCTTTGTTATTTCTATTTTGCTTGCATGGATTTACTACTCTGGAACTTTCTCTATATGGACTACTTTGGTTGAGTTTTATTAGAGTCAACAGATTTAAGTTATGTTTGCGTGTGCCTTACAAGTGTCTAAGTTGCCTTTATATTTTCAATTCAATGTTGTTTGGGGTCTTTGTCTTTGCAATCATGTTGTTTTTGTGTGGTACTTTTGACAAAGAGTAAAAGGAAACAATAGTCAACTCCCTTTGTGATAATGACCCTTTTATAAAGAGTTGAAGTTGTTATAACTCTCGCTCTTCTCCACCTATAGCTGGGTTGTGGTGAACGCACTCGCGCTGTTGTTCTTTGGCTGCCGTCACATCATCCAAGTGGATGCTGTACACTGGTGGTGTTTGAGAAGAAAACCATGATATGATTGTAAAGTGCTTTGGGTGTACAGTAGTAGATAGTAAAGCGCTATATAAATGCCTCCATTCATTCATTCATTCATTCATTCATTCATTCATTCATTCATTCATTCATTCATTCATTCATAATCTTATGTTAACATGGCCATCCAATGGCATCGCCTCCACATAGAGCCATCCTACCCAATGATGAGCTTGTCCCAACCTGGGCCCATTCTAAGGATGAGCATAAGCAAACCAATTTAAATTCAAATGTACACAGAACCATGAACTCATAATACAGCTATACTTTATACTTTAGTCTAATTCTAGTAGGATCCTATTAATATTCTTAAAACCAGTTTTATTCAGTGGTGTTACCCAACAGACATTGCACAGAACTGCATGGCCACAAATATGTGGCCACCCCCTTTCAAGTTTGTTTGAGTTAAATTTGATTTATTTGGATAGGGACAAAATTTTATACAACAACATCCCTATGCACGTATGTGATTTCAAATTTTAAACAACAGGGTCCTTTTAATTCACAAAATGAGGTCCATATTGAAATGGTTTACTGAGTCCAGTGTGGAAGAACTTGACCTGACACCCGTTGAACACCCATTAAATTAATTTTAACGCTGACTGCGAGCCAAGCCGCATCACTCAACAATAGTGCTTGACATCCCTGATGTTCGCGTGTCTGAATGGGAGCAAGTCTCCACAACCGCCACGTTCCAACATCTAGTAGAAAGCATTCCCAGAGGAGTGGAAGCAGTTATAGCAGCGAAAAGGATGGATTAATGCTTTTCGCCACGCTTTTAAAATTAAATGTTACAAAAGACACAAAAGCATCAGTGAGGTCTGACAGTGAAGTTGGCTGTTTCAATTCATTCCAAAGATCTTCAATAAAGGCTCAGGTCTGGATTTTTTTGCAGGTCAGTCACGTTTTTCCACATCAAACCATTTATTTTATGGACCCAGTTGCACAAAAGGCCCACCAAACTGATGCAGTACATTTTAAAGCACTCAGTTCTCTAGAATGGCATTTTATAAAGTTTTTTTTTTTTACTGAAATGACTGTAATTGCAAAACCTATTAATTAATTAGGCAAGGGTGTCTACATCATTTTGACCATATAGTTCTGGTTTGGGTATCTTGGAGGTGAGTAGTGTCTAAGTCACATCAACCTGTAACCAGAGTACCCCAGGGTTCACTCCCAGGACCTCTTCTCTTCCCAATATACACAGCATTGCTAGGTTTTATTATCCAGGTACATTCCCCCCCCCCCCACCATATAACTGTTACGGCAATAACACAGAGCTGTACTTCTCATTCCAGGCTTACAACCCCACAGTAGCTGAATTGACCTCAGCCTGCCTGGTAGACAACTTGGCCTAAATGATCGATATGCCCAACTCAATCTAGCAAAGACAGAGTACTCTTATCAGCCAGTTCAGCAATGCATTAATATTTCCCCATTCAGCTAGGCTCATGTACCATAATGCCATGCAGGACACCTGAACTTTACAGACCACACTGCAAAGACAGCCAGGTCATGCAGATTTGCATTGTTAAACAACAGGAAGATCTGGCCATTTCTATCCGAGCATGTTGCATAGCACATTGTCCAGGGTCTTGTAATCTCTAGACTGGTTAACTGCAATGCTCTTCTAATTAGCCTTCCTTCATGCACGATCAAACCTCAGCAAATGATGCAGAGTACAGAGGCGTATTTGGTCTTCAATGAGCCAACGAGAGTGCATGTTACACCTCTCTTTGTCTTGCTCCAGTGGCTGCCAGTTTCCTCTCATATCAAGTTCAAGACACTAATACTTGGATTGGATACAGAAAAACCCTTAAAATATTATTTTAATGTAATGTCTCACTTTCATCTCTACTCTAGTCTGTACTTCTCTGACTAATCTAGGAATTTGTACTGCCTCTTTAGGATACTGTATGCTGTCTTTCAAGTCACTTTGGATAAAAGCGCCTTCCAATAAATACATGGAAATGGAAGTGCTCAGGACATGTATTTTAATGGAGTCTGAATGTAAATGTATATTCCCTTATGCCTCGTTTTCACCGGGCGGTACAGGACAGTACAGTACCGTGTGATTCGGGACAGTAAACTTGTATCGTAAACTTGTCTCGTGCGAAGTAGTAAGCGATACAGTAAACAACAATGGAGAACATACATCAGATCTTGTTTTTGCTTCTCGGCATGTGGCTGTTTGTCACAAGAAGAGTATTGTGTTTCAACTGTATTAAAAAATGGCACCTCTTGTGTTGTCATTCCCCTTGTAGCACGCTGACGATCGTACATGTATTATGTACATACTTACATGATGAAATTGCAAGTTATTTAGGCAAAAACGACATGTAACCAAATTCAAGGTTATTTTGGCTAGAAGTGGGTTACTCATAGCCAGACTATATCGGGTATATAGTTAACCTAGATAGTGAAATGACGGCTATAACCCAGGTTCAAAATTGGTGTACTCAAATTATATATAGCCTCATCATATTGTACCTCACATGGCCTTGTCTTCGTAGACTGGCACCAACAAGAAAAGTAATTGACAAAATGTAATTCAAATGATCCTTTTTTGATAATCTATATTACAGTAAATCTGTAAAGTTGCGATGTAACAGAAGTAGCGACAGATCATTTCTTCCATATTACAAAATACATCCAAGTGAAACATCGGAAAAAAAATGTAGGGCAGTTTTAATTCATCGGTTGTTGATTGGATGGAGGCACATCTTAAAATGAGCTTGCAGTCGTTTTATAGGCAGGGTTTATTGTGGACTAAATGAAGTCCAGCATACGTACCAGAGAGAGGTCTGTTGTTTCACGGGAATATAGTTATTGAGCTAAACAAATGAAGAATATACATGGATGAATAATTCACAATAAGATCTATAACATGCAGAAAATAGCTTGGGGTGAATTTTCATTTCATGCCAACTTGAATAATCCCATTCACATTTATTATTCAGTCACAACTGAAAAATAGAGCCAGGATACTCTCACATGCAGCATTCACGGTGTTCAGTTCACGACATTCACATCCCCAAGATCGAGAACAAACTACATGGTTAAGTATTCCGAGCACTTGAATATGACAAGCAATTTTATAACAAACTGAATGTCCCTTAATTAGGCTCGGATGTGGAATACACAACTGGATCGTCATTACCTCAGTGTTGCTGCCCTGTGAATGATCTTTCTGTGAACTCTGCTGTACTTGGGTCTTCACACAAATGTGGTTGGTTAATGAGACTGAGATAATTAGGTCCACCTGTCATCTCTCTCACATGTACACACACCTTTGTGGGTAATAATGTAGGACTCCAAACTCTATAACCTCAATTTTCTTTCTCACGCACATGTGCATACTCAAAAGCAAATGGAAAAGGTTCTCTGTATCAATACACATTTGTTATTTTGTTTGTCCTTTTGAAGGCTCTCTCCGACAGTGCCCGTTCAATTCTACTTGCTTTGAAATTGAGCAAAGGAGGAGGCTGGTTTGATACATAGGCAACTATAGGGCACTGATTTATATCTTTAACGGTGGGCTTACTGATTCTCGCACACAAGCACACAGCTGTGGATAACATATACCTTCTGAAGCACGAGGTGTGTGCTAGATTTAGACAGCTGTGATTAGCATGAAGTGTCGTTTATCTCACTCATGCAAACATACTTAAGAACATGCACGCAAAGCAAATCCCATACATGGATTAATCTAAAAGGTAAAATCTTCCGTTTGAAACAGGATTTAGATGAATTCAGGACCCGGCTGGCACATGTCCCTTTCAGATGAAGTTTGACTCATTATTTTACCTAATCATGAGGACATAGGCTCTTCAAACTAGGTAGTCTTTTTGCAACCTCTTTTAAATTGGTGTCTCTGTGTCACTAACTTGGAATGCACAAGGAACTCCCATCCCTCCTCTATAATTTAGATGTTCCCTCTCTCAGGTTAACCTACATTCCCTTCCATCTTGTCTAGTATTCTGTCTATCTGTTCATCATCTCTTCCATGTATCTGTCTGAACTACTTCATGTATAAGACTTGTCAACTGTCCATACTCTAAACGTTGTTGTCCATCAAACGTTTCATGAAGTGTATCTGTTTTAACTAAACACCAACATTGCAACATTGCTCCGAAAAAACTGAACTTTAAGCAGAGACTATGTGCTGGCATCTGGTGGAGAGTGATGGTAATACAACCATGTTTAACTATGATTTAAAGCAGGAATAGGTCAACTCAAGGTCTATTATACCACAGAGAGCTATCCATATCTGTTATCTGTCAGCTGAATCTTAAACGCCATGTGACTAATGACACTGGAACTAAAAGAAACATCTGAAAGAAAACATCCTGATGGCTGGTACTAACACAAGAACACAAAATCTCAAGCTCTAATACAAAAATTATATTGAAAAGAAATATTTGCATTTTACAAGTTGCATTCAACATGCAAAAAAAAAAAAAAACTACTTTTGATTGGTTGTCAAAATGTCAATCGAGAAACAAGCTTTTTGCTGGGAGAATGGTATCCTTATGGCATAACTTACCAGGCTAATATACATTTGAATATTGAATACATCTATATAAAACGGTTAGTTCCAGTCCTTGATTCTGATTGGTCAATAGCTGTGTTTTATTCACGATAAAACACGGCTTCTATGACAGCTTCACCCAACAGTTCTATGTAACTTACACAACACCCCTAGCACTTTTAGCAACATAAACACGTTCTCATTGATATTGTTCATTGAAGTTAGTAGAGAGAGAGAGTAAGCGAGTGTACCTTACAGTCAGGGGCGGAGTGGGACCAAATAATCTACCGGGAAATTTTGTAGACCACCGGCCCTCGTCGCCGGTAGGGCCGGATTAAGAGGTCCCTGGGCACAATGGGTCCCCTCTTAGGCTGGCCAAATGTATATTTTGTCCAGGGACATTTTAATATGGCATTTACAGTTTTACTGATTTAAAAGGAACTTTGTTGTATTATGCTGGAGTAAAGTTCATAAATGGTTGTTCTTTCCCATAGGAATTAGTATAACTATGTTGGGTGGATCTCTGTGCTTCTAGGGGGGTTCGGGGGCATGCTCCCCTGTAAGATTTTTTTTTACATTTTAAGGTTAAATGCATCAATCTGGTGCTCTTTGAGGGATCAAAATTATGAGCTTCAACCCATGAACTGCTCAATGAACAAAGAAAAAGCATTGACTTGTACCGGGACATTAAAGAGGGCTCAAACATCTTTTTAGTTATGAGAGTCTCTACATTATCAATGATGTTTTAGGATGCCAAACAATTATTATAATAATGTAACAATGATTTATATAATTATTCCTATGACGTAAAATCCATTTAGCTCTTTCGTAACGGGCGTCTTTTTGCTATAAATAGGCACTTGCCTATATATGGGCACTTAGTGCAAATATACGCTCCGTTATAGATAATGTTAAAAAAAAATGTTCTCTTTCATCATCTTATTTCGAGATCCACCTATGGGAAGGGCATCCGTACCTGACCTCTGCAGAAGCATCCAATTGCACCAAGTCTGGCTAACAGACAGAAGCGCGCAGCCACTGCCAGGTAAGGCCACACCCCCTTACCTACGGGCATATAACAGCTGGGCGCGCTGCTATTCCTCAGTTGACATTCGCTTCTCGCGATCTCTGCATTGACACAGTTCGGTTGGATTAACGTTACGCTGCTCACTTTCGAGTCTTCAGGAGGACATATCGCCAGATCAGTCTCCGCCAGACGTGAGTGGCAGTCGTTTCTTCAGCCTATCCGCTGTGTTTTTTGCATCCGGAGCCGCCCGAGCTCTCGCTGTCCTTCACCTGCTCCTCCTTACATGGCTGCCCGCCACGGATTGTTCCGAGCTCTTCACCGCTGGCCCACCCATGGCTATGTGACCGTCTAAACAGCCGCTTCCCCCGGGCAACAGCCTATCACGACGAGCCTGCCCGGCCGCGTGTGGTTCTCTCATCGCCGCTGAGGACCCTCTCGTCCTGCGCAGTCTGCTTGGGCTTAACACGCTCAAGAAGCTTTGGGGAACCCGGAGAATTGCGGTCATTGTAATTGCTGCCCATGTAGCTTTTACTTAGCCGGCCTTTAGTTGCACGACCCAACGCGCCGTGCTCGGCCTTTCTGACTCGGAGGGGAGACACGGTGATGATGACGCGCTACCGGGGGACTCCCGGAGCGCCACCTCTCTAAAATATTTGAGCTGACATCAGCCCAATCCGCATTCCCTGAAGAGGACATCTTCGCGGGAAAACCCCACTCTCGTTGACGAACCGGTCGGTTCCGGCGACGGGGATGACGCGGTCCTTTTAGCGTTCCCTAGGCTAGCGCTCACGCGGCTTTGCCTCAGTCCATCCTCCTGGAAGTTTGTGAGCGAGCGGCCGTTCGCCTCAACATTGTGTGGCCAGCTCCACAGAGCTCCACCGACCAGGATAGGAATATTTACGACGGGTACCACCGCCCAGTCTGAGGCGGCTGGAGCGTCCCGCTAGACTGTTAACACGGTCTCGCGGGCCTTGATGTGTTACGATTACGTGTTGAGGCCTTCAATTTATGCCTTCCTAGGAAGGCGGGCCCGAACGCAAGCGGCCTGCCTGTTGTTCGACCATTGGGAGTAACGTTACACAGGGTCTCCCACTGACGGTCGGTTAATCCCGTCTCGTGGCTGCCCAGCCCGTGTGTTTAGTGGACGTTGTGTGTCCCCCCCGCCCCCAACAAGTTACAGGGGGTCTGTCGTGAGGAAAAGTACATAGCAGTGTTACCACTGCTTATCACTTGGTTCCCCTCACCCAGTTATTAAAGGCTTCGGCCCCAGTGTTTCCCAACACAAAACACACACATTACTAAACAACACATTTAATAAACGAATCAAATGAATTCGTGCAGATTTATATATCTGCCAACATAGAGAACAAATCTCTCTGATCCCATGCATGTCGCCCTGAGTCTGTCCACAAGAGGGCGTCATTGCCTCAAAAATCAACCAGCTGGGCTCACACAACTCAGTTGCGGCTGCCCAGCCCATGTGTTTTTAGTGAACGTTGTGTGTGGAAGGCCCCTGTGTTCCCCAACACAAAACACACACATAACTAAATAACACTTGTAAACAAACTAATTAAATAAATTCGTTACAGAGGGAGTATCTCTCTCCGCGGATATTACTTTTCTGCCTGCGCTTAAGACTGCCCAGTTCATGTGTTCAGGAGATGTGTGTTTTTCCCCCACTTTCAGGGGGCACCTTGCGAGGGAAAGTTCAGCACAGTGGACACCACACTATGTTCCCCTCACTCGGTCAATAAAGGCTTCGGCCCCAGTGTTTGCCCAACACAAAACACACAAAGTTACGAATCAAATGAATTCATTTTGGAGAGAAGACCTCTCTCCGCGGAGAAAACTTCTCACTGCAGAGGGAGGAAATCCCTCCGAACCCCTGCATGTCGCCTCTAGTGTGCCCACTAGATGGCGCCTTGCATCACAAATGAACCAGCTGGGCCCATACAGCCCCGCTCCGGCCCGAGCGGGGGCGCTCGCTAGTCACAAAACGGCTTGGCAAGCCGTTTCAGCGCCCGAGTGGGTTTTTGCGTACCGTAACCCAGGGTTACAAGCTGCAGTTTGCAATAAAACCTCCGCATTTCAACGGCGTTCTCTCTTCTCACACAGAAGAAAACGCCTCACACATTCTGGAAGAGGAAATTTCCTCCCTCCTAACAAGGGAGCGATTCAGATGGTGCCACCCAATCTGATAAACCATGGTTTTTATTCCTGGTATTTTCATGTTCCAAAAGGCGTGGCGCCCCCGCCCTATATTGGACCTTCGAGTGTTGAACAAACTTCATGTTCCAAAAGGCGTGGCGCCCCCGCCCTATATTGGACCTTCGAGTGTTGAACAAACATTTGAGGAAATACAATTTCAGAATGTGATACAAGGCTCTCTCGCCTGTGCCTTAAAGCAGAACGACTGGTTCACATTAGTCGATCTGAAAGATGCTTTCTTTCTCATAAGCATCTACCCTCCACACAGGAAATATCTTCGTTTCGCCTACCAAGGCATTTGTTACGAATTCACAGTTCTTCCGTTCGGGTCCCCGAACATTCTGTCTGTGTGCGGAGGTGGGCGTGGCGCCCCTGAGACTATCAGGGCTGAGAATTCTGACTTACATAGACGATTGGCTTATCATAGCCAAATCGAAGGAGAAGGTGTCGCTGGACACCGGCCGGGTGCTCGCGCACATCACATCCCTCGGGTTCTAGGTGAATGCGAGCAAAGACAATCTGACTCCCAGTCAGAATGTCATTTTCCTGGGCTTGGAATTGAACTCAGTCTCCATGCGAGCGCGTCTCTCTCAAGAGCGCGTTCGCTCTCTGATGAACGGTCTGTCGCAGTTCAGAGAAGGGGTGAGAGTACAATATTGCACATAACTCAGGCTGCAGGGTCTCATGGCTTCATCTATCCAAGTTGTGCCGTTGGTCTCCTGAGAATGAGAGCGTTCACGAAACGGGTTTTCAGCCCGATTCGCGATCTCTGCCGCTCGGTAACGGTGATGCGCGCCTGCTCGGCGGCCCTGCGCCATTGGGAGAGCTAGAACTTTTACGCACGGGGAACCCCGCTCGGGACGGTTACGATGCGGAAAGTTGTGACGACAGATGCGTCCTTAACAGGCTGGGGAACCACCCAGGAAGGCAAAACGGTGAACGGTCTGTGGCTGAGCAGACTACGTTCAGCGCACATTAACTATTTAGAGCTTTTACCAATTGGAAAGCTCTGAATCATTTTCTGCCTTGCCTGCAGGGACATCCCGTTCTAGTACGGTGCGATAATACCACGGCAGTGGCTTATATCAACCGTCAGGGCGGCATGCGCTCGTCGAAACTCCACGCTCTAGCTTACAGGCTTTTGGTGTGGGGCAGACAGGTTTTTCTGTCATTACGCGTGACTCATGTCCCGGGCATTCCGAACAGAGGCGCGGATCTGCTATCGAGGGGAAACCCAATCTACGGGGATTGGCATCTTCACCCGCAGATAGTGGAGAGGTTATGGATGAGATTCGGACAGGCAGCCGTAGATCTTTTCGCCTCGTGCGAAAATCACCATTGTCCTATGTTCTTTTTGCTAAAGGACGTGGACGCGCCCCTCGGGGCAGACGCACTGGCCCACCCATGGCCCAAAGTGCTGATGTATGCTTTTCCTCCCCTGTGCCTGATAATTTTCACACTGGCCAGGGTGAGAGAGCACGACCTGTCTCTCATTCTTATAGCACCCAGGTGGCCCAAAGCCCCGTGGCTGGCAGAGATAATCCCTCTGTTATACGCCGAGCCATGGCGCGTTCCCGTTCGCACGGACATACTGTCCCAAGCCAACGGGGAGATTTACCACCCCCACCCGGACAGGGTGGCTCTCTGGGCCTGGCCCGTGAGAGGACGAACCTAAATGCACTGGGGCTCCCGCCGCGTGTAATCGCCACTACTCAGAATGCCAGGGCCGTTTCCACGCGATCCCTATATGGCTGTAAGTGGCAAGTGTTCGAAGGGTGGTATGATGGGCGCGGTCTCACATCTTATCAGTGCTCGGTGCCTGATATTTTGTGTTTCCTGCAAGACCTCATGGAAAGAGGCAGGTCCTTTTCCACTATTAAGGTCCTGGCTGCGTTTTCAGCCTGCCATGTGGGTTTTGAGGGCTCCACCGTCAGGCAGCACCCTCTAACCCGCAGTTTTATGAAGGGTGCACGCCGCTCTTTGCCGGTCCACAGGAGATCTGTTCCAGAGTGGGACCTCCCCATGGTGCTGGAAGCGAGGTCTCTGTATCCTTTTGAGCCTCGGAGGAGTATTTCCCTTAAGCTGCTGTCCCTCAAGACAGCTTTGCTCTCGGCCTTGGCATCTGCTAAACGGGTCAGTGAGCAACATGCACTCTCGGTTCACCCCTCGTGCGCCAAATTCTCCCTAAGTGGAGATAAGGTTTTCCTTAAGCCTAACCCGGCCTTCATGCCGAAATTGTTCCCTGCGTTCACTTCGGAGGTTTTGGAGCTATCAGCTTTTCACCCTCCACCCTTTGCCTCCCCGGAGGATCAGTGGCTGAATGCTCTGTGTCCCGTCCGTGCTCTGCAAGCATATATGACCAGGACCAGTGCTTTCCACAAGAGCGACCAGCTCTTTGTTTCAAGGGCTCCCCTGCATAAGGGGAGTCCCATTTCAAAGCAATGCCTCTCACATTGGCTTGTGGACGCTATACTATGGCTTATGAAGCAAAGGGAGTGCAGCCCCCAAGGGGCATCAGAGCTCATTCTACAAGGGGCTTAGCCGCCTCTTGGGCTTTGTTCAGGGGAGTGCCACTGCAGGACATCTGCTCCGCGGCCAGCTGGGCCTCTCCTCATACCTTTGAGCGTTACAACCGGTTGGATGTCACCAGAACTTCGGTGGCACACTCGGCCCTAGGGGTAGGGTCCTCTTAGCCCTTTCCCACAGTCCCGTTTGGTTAACCAACGAGGAGTGAATGGGCCGGCTGGCCATGTTCATTCCTGTCACCAAGCATTCGCATTCCTTCTTGGGTTTAGCTATGTGCATTGGTGGTGCAGGGGCCATTATCATGTATGTGTCTCATGCATGTTTCATGCCCTGCTTGTTCACAGCAGTTTAGCGTGGCGGAAAACTTGCAGGGTCATGTGTGTGGGACGTGTCAGGCACCGCCTCTCTGAGGTGACCGTCCTTCTCTGGCCTTCAGAACCTCACTGTGAGTGTATTGGGCAATCGGGGAGCTGTCCATGTCTCTCCCATAGGTGCATTTCGAAACGAGATGATGAAAGATTGTTCAATAGGTTACTGTCGTAACCCCGGTTCTCTGAAACATCGAGTGGAGAGATCCACCAGCTTTGCCCCGCTTGCCGCACGAGAAGCGAATATACTTACTGAGGAATAGCAGCGCGGCCAGCTGTTATATGCCCGTAGGTAAGGGGGTGTGGCCTTACCTGGCAGTGGCTGCGCGCTTCTGTCTGTTAGCCAGACTTGGTGCAATTAGATGCTTCTGCAGAGGTCAGGTACGGATGCCCTTCCCATAGGTGGATCTCTCCACTCGATGTTTCAGAGAACCGGAGTTACGACAGTAACCTATTGTTTTCTTCCCCTCGCTTAGGCCCCAAGTGCGCATTGCGAACTTGCAATGAATAGCCTACATTTTATCAGACCGGCCCTCGCGGCCTCGAAACACGAAAACTCCCGACTCTCCCGATTGCCACTCCGCTACTGCTTACAGTAGATGTAGCATTTTCCTTCTGGTCAGTCTAATATTCGTAATAAAAAATCCGTTTGAATATCCTCAGCGATATCTGGTCCTTTTAACAGTTAAGTTACTTAAGGGGTTTCCCGTGCCCTGACACGAGTCGTTTGTCAGTTGCGTCTTGCTTTTCCGTGTTCACAAGTTTCAGACCTTTCAATATAAAAGTCTTCTCTTCTTCTTCTTTGGGGTTTTACGGCAGCCGGCATCCAGTCGAGTCTTCTCTACTGACAGACTGACTCATAAAGACAGTCTTTGACTTTGTCGCCATCTAATGGCGAAATAATAACTTCTGTTGCTGTTCACGGTCAGGGTGGGACTATTTTCTCCAGCGGAAAGGCTTTTAGTGATTTTACTTCATGAAAGTTGCCTTGTATCTTTTTTGTCTTTAATATCTTTGTATCGTGTGGTAACCGTTTTATAAAAGCAATAGGTACTCGAGGCTAGTGCTGTATAGTAACCTACTCCGCTTCGCGTCGTGCCATCGCCCTTCAGCCGTGACTTATTCACAATACAGCACAGGCTCAGCCTCTCGTACCTTATTGCCTACGCTACGCCTACGATCAACATATTTTGTTGAACCTGGAAATGTTGTCGTAAATTAACCCTATCCCTACCCCTAAACCTAACCCTTCTCATAACTTATACCTATCATTGGGAAATGATACTGTATGTGAATAACACTGATGTAGAAGCCCTGATTTTAAGCCTAAACTAGTTAGACTTGTCCCTCAAGTCTGATTGGATGATTGGAATGTTGTTCAAGGATCAACAAAGATGTTGATCCAGGAACATGTTCTAGGCTAGGCTACTTGTACTTGGTGTAAAAAAACTTGTTTGTAATTTTGACAGAAAAAATAAAATACCACAGTAAAAAACAGGTAATTGGTTAACTGTAAGTTACCTTACCATATACAAGGAAAAACTGTAAATGGTTTAACATTCCATTCTACACTCTTAAGAAAAGGTTATAAAGAATAGGTTCCCATCATGGGATCAATTTATGGATTTAGATTTAATTAATTATTAATGTATGTGTAATAATGTAATAATGTAATTAATGTTTTTTGCATTATATTATTAATTAATTAATAAAATTAATTAATTTAGCTTTAATAAATGTTTCATTTTAATTACATTTTTATTAATTAAACAGCTCGTAAACATTTTATTATAAGAAAATATATATAGTAAATAACCTATTGACCACATGAAAGTATTATTTAATCATTTAAGACATTTCTCCTTATATAGAACCTTTATGGCATAAAGTGTTCTTTAAAATTGATTCAAGAACCACAGTGTTCTATGTAAAACCCGTGAACCTTTTTTTCTAGAGTTTAGGTAATTTTACTATAAAATACTGTCAAATGTATGGGGTTTGCAAGTAAAAACGCTAGTTACGCATGTAACTGTGGTTCTGTGAATTCTGGATGACCGCCAGAGGCAGTGTAAACACTATGGATTATCGCAGCGCCAGCTAGATAGGTCGAGAGAATATACCAACAAAGTCACGTGGCGTGACGTATGCTGAGCCCTGGAGGGTAAAGCTACAGTAGCTCAGCACTCTACCTCGGTACGCCTTTCTCGCGCATTCCGAGTGACAGAGAACTCTGGCGGTCATCCAGAATTCACAGAACCACAGTTACATGCGTAACTAGCGTTCTGTTTCATTCTTACTGACCGCCAGAGGCAGTGTAAACACTATGGATGACACATACTAACATAGTCATGAGGAATGCCACCCACCTGATGAAATTAAGGCTGCTCCAGAAGAACCGCAGAACTAACGGCATGATGAGCAGCAACGTTGACCTTATAAAACCGGGCAAACGTGCATGGAGAAGCCCAGGTAGCAGCAGTGCAGATATCCACCAGGGAAACTCCTCTAAAAACAGCCCATGAAAATGAAATGGCCCTAGTGGAATGGCAAGTTAGTCTCCAGGGCAGTGGTCTCCCTGCCGCCTTGTAAGCCAGCGTAATGGTCTCCACTATCCAGTTCGACAACCTCTGTTTCGACACTGGAGCACCTTTCTTCACACCACCATGGCAGACAAATAACTGGTCTGACCGTCTAAATTGAACAGTAGAGTTCACATAACACTTCAAGGCCCGAACAGGACACAAGAGTTGGGCACTTGAATCGGACCCTGAAGAAGTCTGAAAGGAGGCCAGTTCAATATGCTGATTTATGAACTGAGGAAGAAGGACCTTCGGAAGAAAAGAAGGATTGGGTCGTAGAACCACCCCGGAGCCATCCGGTAACTCACTGACTCGTTTCGCAGTAGCAATAGCTAACAAAAAAGAAGTCTTCAAGGACAACCATTTAATGTCAACATTTTGCAAGGGCTCAAACTGGGGTGAGCACAGGAATGCAAGTACGAGTGACAAATCCCACACAGGAAAATGAGGATTCCGAGCAGGGTTCAGACGGCGTGCGCCCTTCAGAAAACTGCAGACAAGACGGTGAGAGCCAAGAGAAGAGCCACCAACTGGAACATGATATGCAGAAATTGCAGCAACGTACACTTTCAACGTGGAAGCTGCTTTTCCTTCCTCCAGTAAACGTTGGAGAAAACTTAAGAAACGCGGAATGTCGCATGTTGCAGGATCGAGCCCCCGTTCCTTACACCATGCAGAAAAAAGCTTCCAACGGGAAGCATAAATCTGTCGTGTGGAAGAAGCCCTAGCATTAGAGATTGTGTGAATAACAGCAGGGTCACAATGCTCCAGGGAAGGATTTAACCCAATGGCCAGACCCAAAGCTGCAGACGAGCCGGGTCCGGGTGCCAGACACTGGCCTCCAACTGGGAGAGGAGGTCCTTCCTGGGGGGAAGCTTCCATGGATTGCCTGTCAGAAGTCTCAGCAACAAAGGAAATCAAGGTCTGGCTGGCCATCGTGGTGCCACGAGTAACACTCTGTGCTTGCACAGGGAGATCCTGTGCAACGTCTCCCATAACAGAGGGGTAGGTGGAAACGCATAAAGCAGGCAGTTCGGCCATTCGTGAGACAGCGCATCCTGGCCCAGGGGGCTCGACACTTCTGTCCTTGCGAACCATAAGTGGGTGGTCATCTCTGAAGCAAAAAGATCCACCTCTGCTCTTCCAAATCGTAGCCAGATCTCCTGCACTACATCTGGATGAAGCCTCCATTCTCCTGGATGTACTTGATCCCTGGAAAGAGCATCTGCTGTCTGGTTGCACACTCCTGGAATATGAGCTGCCCTCAGTGAAGCGAGTCGTGGCTGACACCATGTCAGGATCTCGTGAGTCAACCATAGAGACCTGCGGGATCTCGTGCCGCCCTGGTGGTTCAGATGGAACACTGTTGAGGTATTGTCTGACCGAACAAGAACATGGCGGCCTGCCAGAACCGGCATGAAGTACTTTAGAGCCAAGAACACTGCCCTGAGTTCTAGCAGGTTGATATGTTCCGCGTCCTGGATCGGAGTCCAGCGCCAGTAAATACCCCTCCGATTCCACGTTGCCCCCCATCCTGTGAGGGAAGCGTCTGTCGTGACCAACTCCCGACGAGAGGGAACAACACCCAGGGGCACTCCTGCCTTCAGAAACTCTAACTGTCTCCACCGCCTCAACGCACATATGCAACGGTGAGAAATTATAACCAGTTGATGACGATGTCTGGTGGGATCTAGCCGCAAACTGTTGTTCCATAACTGGAGTGGTCTGAGATGGAGTAAACCCAGGGGGATCACAACTGTAGCCGCTGTTAACATCCCTATCAGTCGTAGGACCACCTCGTACTGCAAAGACACACCCGGACGAAAGCGAGCCAAAAGTTGTAGAATGTTTGTCACACGTTCCTGAGACAGGGAGGCAGACATTAGGCAGGAATTCAGGGTCATTCCTATGAACATAGTGGTCTGTGATGGAATCAAACGGCTCTTTTTCTTGTTCACAGAAAACCCCAGCTTCTGCACATGTCTCAAGAGCAGTCTGGAGTCTTGTACGGCCTGCTGCTCTGTGGGGGCACAGAGAAGCCAGTTGTCCAAATAAGGAAGAATACGGATACCTCTCATCCAAAGAGGAGACAGAGCTGCGCTCACACACCTTGTGAAGACGCGAGGAGCAAGGGAAAGGCCGAAGGGTAGCACTTTGAACTGGTATGCTTGATTCAGGAAACTGAAACGTAGAAACTTTCTGTGATGTACAGCAATTGGGACGTGAAAGTATGCATCTTTCAGATCGACACTTACAAACCAATCGTCTGCTGTCACAGACCGGAGAACATCGGCTGTGCGCAGCATTCGGAAGGGAAGGACCTTCAGGAACAAATTCAGAAGCCTTAAATCGAGAATTGGACGGAAACCACCGTCCTTCTTTGGAACAAGAAAATAAGTTGAATAGAACCCGTCTCTCTGAACGAGGGGATGAACCTTTTCTATGGCTCCCTTCTCTAACAGTGAACAGATTTCCAGAGAGAGAGCCACTGCGCGAACCGCGTCTCTGACAATCGTAGGAACAATTCTTGAAAATCTGGGAGGCCGGCGCCGAAACTGTAGAGTATATCCTCTGCTCAGAGTCGCCAACACCCAGGGGTCTGCTGTGTTGGATCTCCAGTACTCCAGTTGCTCTACAGAAAAACGATCGACCGCCGGCCTGACTGTCTCAGGCTTTACGTGTGCGATTTTTAGTGGTCGCGGGGGGACGCTGACGGGGCCCTCCCGGAAACTGTCGATGAGGTGGGCGAAAAACTCTCGCATCTTCAGGAACACGAGGTCTTTGAGGGGGCTGTGACTGAGGTGTAGCGTGCCGGCGGAAACGCTGCTCCGATGCGGCATAGTGATGTCGGGTCTGAACCGCTGGCATCCTAAAGGTAGGGTTGCGCTGCACCTGTGTCAGCTGACGAGTGGCTTCAGACAGCTTTACCCGCTTTTCCAACAGTTCCGGAACATTTGGACCAAAGATATGCCCGGGAACAAAAGGAAGATCTCTCAAGGTTTTCTTACAGTCCTCCAGCAGTGGACCAGAACCAGTGAGAGCATTTGAGAATTCAGCCACAAAATCCTTACATGGTGGCATGGCAAAAGAAGTTGCAGCTGTGGTCTGTCTGAAAAACACATTAGTTTGTGCAGATTGGACAGGTGACTCATCAAGTCCTAGACGAGCAGCTGCCATTCGAAGCACAGCCAAAGTGTCATCGGAGGAGGACTGGGCTTGTCCAGACGACTGAACTGACCCCCCACTAGAGCCCTCTGCTGCTGGGTAACCAGTGAAAACAGCCTGAGGTGATGGTTGTGTAGCAACATCCATAGGATCCCCATGATCGTGAAAAAAGGAATCTGAAGCACTTGTAGAAAGCACATCAAACTCTGAACGATGAGAAAAACAAGGGGAATCAAGAGACTCCTCCCCAGCTCCCTGGTTTTGAACATTCTCATTCTCCTGTGTCATCCTCACAGGTGTAGCAGATGTGACCGGCTGAAGTGAGTGAAGCAGGCGTTTCAGCTCTGCCATCTCTGAAGAAAGCACCGACATAGAAAGTGAACCTTTCTCAACATGTGAATGTTCATCATCTCGCGATTTGGCCTTCTTAGCTGGGAGGGGAGCACCAGCTGCCGCCGATGCCCTGCGCTTCCGAGTGCGCGAAGGGGCTACATCTAACTGCCCTAGTTTCACTGTAGAATTAGGGTCTAACTCGGCAAGATGGAGCCGTCGTTCCGACATAGGCAAAAGGCTGCAGTGCATGCACGGGTCCGTGAGAGCCTCTCGCAGATGTTGAACACCCAAACACGACGGGCAGATGTCATGACCGTCGTCAGGGAGAAGATTATTAGGGCACAGCTTACAAGTCAGTGGAAAACCAGTGGCTATCGAGCTGTGAGCCATAGTTACTCGCTAATAACACCCTCGGATAGTACCGTAAGGTTAAGTTAAGCGGGATGAAAAAATAATAAAAATAAAATAAAACGATTACCTCGGGTGAACCGACAGGTAATACCAACAAAAATGTTATGAAAAAAGATAAGAAGTGTCTAAAATGGCCGGCGGATTGAACCGAGGGACAAAAAGTGTTACATGGATACGAGGAAAAAACACTCTAAGTAACGTTAGATAACTTATGTCAACGGGAGACCGTTAACTCATAGCGCGGCAAACACAAGCCACCGGATTGCACCGGGAGGCACAGAGTGTTACCGACGAAGCAATATGAAAAAACAAAACTCACCAAGTGCCGTTAATTTAAATCCAAATCCTTGAAAAAATCCAAATCCTTGAAAGAGCGTATAGACACGCGCTGTCACAGCTTGTGAGGACGAATCTCGCTGCTCTTGTAAGCTGCACTTGACAGCGCGTCACTCAACCAATACAACCTATCTCAACTAGGCGAGAAAGCGAAAGAGGTAGAGTGCTGAGCTACTGTAGCTTTACCCTCCAGGGCTCAGCCTACGTCACGCCACGTGACTTTGTTGGTATATTCTCTCGACCTATCTAGCTGGCGCTGCGATAATCCATAGTGTTTACACTGCCTCTGGCGGTCAGTAAGAATGAAACAGAACTATGAATTACCATATGGTGAAAAACAGTAAAAAGTCCCTGTGTGACATCACATTATAATTATAATTTGTATAAATAATTTTGTTTCTTCTCATGTTTGTTATCAATAATGTACATCAGGGTGTCTCGTGTTCCATTTGTGTTTGTTTGTTTTTTGCATTATTTTAGTGTCTGTGTTACCCTGATGGTTTCACCTAGATATCTTTCACCTAGAGATCATCATATAGAGATTGTCTTTCCTCCGAATTAGGACATACAAAAAACTCCTAAACTCATTTAAGGGTAAAAATTTAATTGATGTTCAACAAATAAAAAAAAACCCAGATTTAATACAGATGAACAAATGATAAAGCTCGGGTTGATGAATATTCGATCCCTTACTTCAAAAGCACTTATTATTAATGATATGATTACAGATTATAACCTAGATGTGCTGTGTTTGACAGCTAAAACCAGATGATTACATTACTTTAAATGAGTCCACCCCCCAAGATTATTGTTATAAACATTAGCCTCGTCTGAAAGCCAAAGGGGGAGGTGTTGCTGTAATTTATAGTAATATCTTCAGAATTACTGGGAAGTCTAGTTTTAAATATAATTTTTTTGAAGTGTTTGGTCCTTAATGTAACACTGTCTAGTGTAAATGATAAATCCCGTTTGAGATTTGTGCTGGCTATTGTATACAGGCCACCAGGGCACCATACAGACTTAATCAAAGAATTTGCTGATTTTCTATCAGAGTTGGTACTGGCTGCAGATAAAGTCCTAATTGTTAGTGATTTTAATATACATAGATAACAAAAAAAAACAAACAAAAAAAATATTGGCATTTAAAGACATTCTGAACTCTATTGGAGTTAGACAACACCTGTCAGGACCCACTCATTGTCATAATCATACTCTAGATCTAATATTATCACATGGAATCAATGTTGATGCCATTGAAATTCTACAGCAGAGTGATGACATCTCAGATCATTATCTAGTCTTGTGTGTCCTTCATTTAGCCAAGGCTGCAAAGTGAACTTCGTGTTACAAATATGTTAGACCTATCACTTCTGCCACTAAAGATTGCTTTATTAATAATATTCTTGATCAGTTTCATCTCCTCAGCAACCCAGATAGCTAAGAACTCAATATTGCGACAGAAACTTTTGACTCGGTCTTTTCGAGCACTTTAGACGCAGTTGCTTCTTTGCGCTTAAAGAAAATAGTTCAACGCCGTGGTACAACGAGCACATTAGGGCCCTTAAGAGAGCAGCCAGTAAAATGGAAGAAAACAAAACTAGAGTTTTTCCGCATTTCATGGAAAGAGAGCACGATTGCGTACAGAGATACCTTAAAAGCTAGATCTGCTAATTTTTCCACCCTATAGAAGAAAATCAACAAAACCCTAGGTATTTATTTGAAACAGTGGCTAAATTAACTAAAAATTTTATTTATTTACAAGATTAATAATATCAGGGAGAAAATAATAACTGTGCAACCGTCTACTACAGTATTGCACGAGGCAGTGCATTGTAGTCTCCTTGAGGAAAAATTGTATTCATACATTGCTATAGGAGAGGAAGAATTTTCCAAACTCGTTAAATAATCTTGCAGTCAGGATTTAGATCGTATCATAGCACTGAGACAGCTCTCATTAAAGTCACAAATGATTTGCTCTTATCATCCGATCATGGTTGTATCTCTCTATTAGTGTTACTCGATCTTAGTGCAGCATTTGATACCATTGACCACAATGTTTTTTAAATAGACACGAAAATTATGTTGGCATTAGTGGAATTGCATTAACATGGTTTAAATCATACTTATCTGACCGTTATCAGTTTGTAGCTGTCATGGAAGGTCAAAAAGTGAAGCGAGGATTCAAGTGCAGATAGGATATTTATTAAATAAATAAACAAAACAAAACAAAAAACTACAAACCAAAACTCCACGTGGGGGAAACCAAGACAGGCATATGGCATTAAACAAGAAACACGAGGGAACATGGACAACGAACCCTCACAGGACTGCAAACACAGGGAGATTAAATAGGGGAACAAACATGTAATGAGGCAGGTAGGTGGGGAAAATTAAACAATAACGAGATAACAAGATGGGCGAGGTTTGACAATTGACAGGAGAGCACATGCCACAAGGAAATACCATGACAGCCATGTGCTCACAACAGACCAGACTAAACACAAACACATGACAAACCGGGAGTTTCACAGCTCTGTCACTAAACCAAGAGAAAACCCAGACAAAGGTGACAGAACTGTGACACTACCCCCCCTCAAAGGGACGCCACCTGGCGTTCCCAAGGAGGGACACCAAAAACAAGACAGGAACATCCAACGTGCAACACCAAACAGTAGACAAGACAAACAGATCAGAACACATACACAGAGAGCGGAGACCAGGGAGACTCAGGTGGGTCCGGACTCCTGGCTGAGAGCCAGGGTGGTGCAGGCTGGACAGGCGGCCTGGGTGGAGCAGGCTTGGCAGGCGGCCAAGGCGGAGCAGACCGTGCAGGCGGCCAGGGTGTAGCAGGTTGTGCAGGCCCTTGGTGGAGGCGACGACCACTCGGGGTCCACGGCGGAGACCACCCTTCAGGCGGCCATGGTGGAGACGACCAGGGCGGCGCAGGCGACTTTTGACGGGGCAGGCCCTTCGGGCGGCCATGGCGGAGACGACCAGCGCAGAGATGATCCCTCGGTCGGAGACGACCCTTTGGATGGCCATGGCACAGGAACAGACACCGGCTCAGGAAGAGAAACAGACACTGGCTCAGGAACAGAAACCAGCTCAGGAACAGAAACAGACACTGGCTCGGCGGCAGCCATCTTGTCCGGAAACACTAGCTCGGCAGATGTGACGTGAACAGACACTGGCTCGCCAGACGTGACGTGAACAGTCTCTGGCTCGGCAGACGTGACGTGAACAGTCTCTGGATCGGCAGAAATGACATGAAGAGTCTCTGGCTCGACAGGTGGCGTCAGCAGGGCAAGGTACTTGGGAGGGGCCGGCAAAGCAAGGAACCTGGGTGGCACCGACAGGGCAAGGAGCTTAGGCGGCGCTGGCAGGGCGATGAGCTTGGTCGGTACCGGAAGAGCACGGAAACTGCGCGGCGCCTGCAGAGCAAGGAACCTGGGCGGCGCCGGCAGGGCGAGACGCTTGGGGATGGCTTCCAGGCCCTGTGGGATCGCAGACGCCTCTCTCCTCCTCCTCCGTTTGCAAGATTTCGGCGGAAATGCAGCCTCTCTGATCACCACTGGCAGTGCAATAGGGAGAGTGGGCATCTCTGGGACAATCGAAGTCAGGTCCTCCGGCACGACAGCTGGCTGCTTGCAGGACGGCCTCCGGGACGACAGCGGGCTGCTCGGCGACGGCCTCCGGGACGACAGCGGGCTGCTCGGCGACGGCCTCCGGGACGACAGCGGGCTGCTCGGGAACGGCCTCCGGGACGACAGCAGGCTGCTCGGGAACGGCCTCCAGGACGACAGCGGGCTGCTCGGGGACGGCCTCCGGGACTTGAGTGACAGTTGGCTCCCGCTTCCTCCTCCTCCGCCGTGTCTGATGGCGAGGTGGTGGCGCCAGGTGGTGGCGCCAAGCTTTCCGCCTCTGGAACCCCTGCAGGCTCTCCGAGGTCCACTGGGACCGCTGCAGTTTGCCTCACTGGAGGGTTCTCTCGTCGGTCCTGTCCTCTCCTACGGCCTCCACGAGTCCCATAAAATCTGGCTAGGCGGGTTCCCTCAAAGGGTTGTTGGTGACTAGGAAGTTTAGGGGAGTTGCCAGTACCAGTACTGGGCTTACCTCCTCCAACATGCCAGCTGGCTGCTATCTTGTCCTCAGTCCTATGTGCACACATAGCAAAATAGTCAAACAAGGATATCTGAGACCTTTTCTCCTCTCCTGACTCACTCTACTGTATCCACATATGGCTGGTTCGTTCTGTCACGGAAGGTCAAAAAGTGAAGCGAGGATTCAAGTGCAGATAGGATATTTATTAAATAAATAAACAAAACAAAACAAAAAACTATAAACCAAAACTCCCCGTGGGGGAAAACAAGACAGGCATATGGCATTAAACAAGAAACACGAGGGAACATGGACAACGAACCCTCACAGGACTGCAAACACAGGGAGATTAAATAGGGGAACAAACATAGGTAACGAGGCAGGCAGGTGGGGAAAATTAAACAATAACGAGATAACAAGATGGGCGAGGTTTGACAATTGACAGGAGAGCACATGGCACAAGGAAATAACATGACAGCCATGTGCTCACAACAGACCAGACTAAACACAAACACATGACAAACCGGGAGTTTCAAAGCTCTGTCACTAAACCAAGAGAAAACCCAGACAAGGGTGACAGAACTGTGACAGTAGCAGTAAATGAAGAGATGTCATATCGATCAAAAGTTCAGTATGGCGTACCACAAGGCTCAGTACTAGGACTGCTGCTGTTCACTCTGTACATGCTACCCTTAGGAGATATCCTTAGGAAGCATGGCATTAGTTTTCACTGTTATGCTGACAATACTCAGTTCTATATTTCTTCACGCCCTGACAAAAATTATCAATTCACAAAATTAACGAAATACACAGCTGATATAAAAAAAACTGGATGACTAGTAATTTCCTATTAATTTAATTCTGAAAAAAAAACAGAGATTCTAATTTTTGGACAAAAAAATTTCCTCACATAATGACCTAGAATACTGTCTAACAATTTATGGCTGCTCTGTCAAGTCTTCATCATTGGTTAGGAACCTGGGTGTACTCTTTGATACCAATCTTTAATTTGAAAGGCACATGTCTAGTATCTGTAAAACTGCATTTTTCTATCTTAAAAATATATCTAAATTACGTCATATGCTCTCAATGACAAATGCAGAACAATTAGTTCATGCGTTCATGACATCAAGGCTAGATTATAGTAATGCTGGGTGGTTGCCCTGCAATCCAGATCAGATAGTGGACTTGCACCTAGACATGACCACAACGCATCCATGAAGTGCCAGCCTCATCAGCCCAGTGAAGGCCTCATGGACACCTCAACAAACTCGTCTTCATACCGGCGTGATGACTCCGACCTCCAACCAGATGGAACTGGGTAAATATTGTGAATGTTGCGATCCAATCTGACTTCTGACCTATAATGCTACCTAAATCATAATCATACACTTTTCGTTCGTTGGAGAACTGGCCCCCTAACTGAGCCTGGGTTCTCCCAAGGTTTTTTTCTCCATTCTGTCACCTGATTTTTTTTGGTTCCTTGCCACTGTCGCCTTTTTCACCTTTCTTCGCCTTTGTCGCCATTGGCTTTTGGCTTGTTAGTTGGGGACATTTAATTTTATATTTAACAATATTATTAAAACATTATTCTGCTTTGAAACAATCTGTATTGTAAAAAGGACTATATAAATTAAAGGGACTTGACTTGATTTTTGTTTTTGTGTGTATGACAATGTGCTCTGTCTATATACGATTATTGTTTTATGGACAGGCAACATGAACATTTGTGGTATTTTATTTTACTACCTGTGTTATTATGGTGGTTATTAGTACATTTTATTGTAAAATTTGGATTTTAGTAGTTCAAGTAGACTTGAAAATAACATTACCTAATTTAATGAAATCTACGGCTATAAGCTATAAAATATACAGGCACCAATTTGTCATCCTGTAATACCTGAAACATTTTCAATGTAGTTTTTAATGGTGAATTTCTGGCAACCACAGCCTATAGTATCCAGCTGCAGACCCACAGCACCACCAGTTTCAGAACCCCAGCGCCAGAACCGGAAATAAGAGGCGGAGCTTACGTTCTAACACCAGCGCCAGGACCGGAAGTGAGGGGCGGAGCTTATGTTCTAAACCGAGTAACGCCACCTAACGTTTTGGAGCGTAATTTGCTTAGACACGAAACGGCATTATTACACACGAAACAATAGGTTACTGTCGTAACCCCGGTTCTCTGAAACATCGAGTGGAGAGATCCACCTATGGGAAGGGCATCCGTACCTGACCTCTGCAGAAGCATCCAATTGCACCAAGTCTGGCTAACAGACAGAAGCGTGCAGCCACTGCCAGGTAAGGCCACACCCCCTTACCTACGGGCATATAACAGCTGGGCGCGCTGCTATTCCTCAGTAAGTATATTCGCTTCTCGTGCAGCAAGCGGGGCAAAGCTGGTGGATCTCTCCACTCGATGTTTCAGAGAACCGGGGTTACGACAGTAACCTATTGTTCTCTTTCATCATCTCGTTTCGAGATCCACCTATGGGAGAGACATGGACAGCTCCCCGATTGCCCCATACACCCACAGTGAGGTTCTGAAGGCCAGAGAAGGACGGTCACCTCAGAGAGGCGGTGCCTGACACGTCCCACACACATGACCCTGCAAGTTTTCCGCCACGCTAACTGCTGTGGACAAGCAGGGCATGAAACATGCATAAGACACATAGATGATAATAGCCCCCGCACCACCAATGCACATAGCTAAACCCAAGAAGGAATGACCAAATTTTCTGAGATTTTATCAGAGGTATGTGTGTTGAACACCATTGAAGACAATGTTAGCATCTGTTAGATTTAATAGTAGGGTGAAAATGGTTAAATTTTAGTTTCTTTCCGCTATTTTCGTCTTCCGGGTTTAAAATCTTCATCGCAGGCTGTGACGTGGCAGAGCACAGTATAGTGTGTTGATGACTCATCGGTGTCCATAATTATTAATGAGACTGAGTTTTCATATCCTATGAGAAGACACTGTCTCTTAATTATTCATGACACCATGTGGATCTTTCCAGTGACAGACATGTCAAACTGTGATATCGCGTAGTAGATGAGAGAGGCAATCATGGGACGCATGCAAGTGTTTGTTTTCGTGGTGCAAAAGTCCAATTGGGTTGAATATGTTTCCCCGCGATGCTGCCCGGGCTAGACTCTGGCTCCGGGCGGTTGGTTTTCCATCATCCACGGACACATCTAAACGTGTGTGCCGCAAACATTTTTGAGCATCGAGAATTGGAGAATGGTGGACTTCGCCTTGTTGACAGCAGGTTGCGTCTTGCGAGTGATGCGGTACCAAGTCCCGAGGACTTTTCTATCCCTTCAGAGATGTGTGTGTGTCTAAAATGAGAAGTCATCCACCTCCACAGAGCCCTCTTTATTATGGGGGTTCAGGGGGCGCGTAGATCTAGACATGCACGGAACGTTTTTTTTTAAGCGGAAATGTAATAATTTTTAAATATATGTAGTGTCTATAAACAACTATATATTTTATAATGACATTATAATTATACATGTAGCCTACATTAATATGTTCTCAATACCATTATTCAAGAACCGCTATAAAGCCAAAACAATCTCTGTTACCTTAAATTATATGTTTATCTCTGTAAAGCTGCTTTGAAACAATCCATTGTTAAAAGCGCTATATAAATGAAGATGACTTGACTTGACTCAGTAGAATTACGATTACTGTAGGCTTACTAGGCTAATATAGCAGGGCATTCAGTTACTTTTGAAAGGACAATAATAAAGTGTCGTATTCCATAAGACTCTAACTTTGCCAGCTATAAAAAAAAATCTAGCATTTCCTCACGTTTTACCACTGCTTTTAGTGACAATCGATATGCATGGGATACTGGCAATGACAGTGATGGCCTTACCACACCCCTTCTCACAGCCATCCACGCCCATTTAAGTTGCATTGTGAGCTAGACTTGAGCTGAAAGAGGGGGGTTTCATGACCCTTTAAGGACGCATCTGTCGTCACAACTTTCCGCATCGAAACCGTCCCGAGGGGGGTTCCCCGTGCGTAAAAGTTCTCTCTCTCCCAATGGCGCAGGGCCGCCGAGCAGGCACGCGTCACCGTTACCGAGCGGCAGAGATCGCGAATCGGGCTGAAATGTAGTGACAAAACCCATTTCGTGAACGCTCTCATTCTCAGGAGACCAACGGCACAACTTGGATAGATGAAGCCATGAGACCCTGCCGCCTGAGGCATGTGCGATATTGTACTCTCGCCCCTTCTCTGAACTGCGACAGACAGTTCATCAGAGAGCGAACGCACTCTTGAGAGAGACGCGCTCGCATGGAGACAGAGTTCAATTCCAAGCCAAGGAAAATGACATTCTGACTGGGAGTCAGGTTGTTTTTGCTTGCATTCACCTAGAACCCGAGGGATGTGATGTGCACCCGGCCGGTGTCCAGCGACACTTTCTCCTTCGATTTGGCTATGATGAGCCAATCGTCTATGTAAGTCAGAATTCTCAGCCCTGATAGTCTCAGGGGCGCCACGCCCACCTCTGCACACAGACAGAACGTTCGGGGACCCGAACGGAAGAACTGTGAATTCGTAACAAATGCCTTGGTAGGCGAAGCGAAGATATTTCCTGTGTGGAGGGTAGATGCTTATGTGAAAGAAAGCATCTTTCAGATCGACTGATGTGAACCAGTCGTTCTGCTTTATGGCACAGGCGAGAGAGCCTTGTGTCACATTCTGAAATTGTATTTCCTCAAATGTTTGTTCAACACTCGAAGGTCCAATATAGGGCGGGGGGCGCCACGCCTTTTGGAACATGAAAATACCAGGAATAAAAACCATGGTTTATCAGATTGGGTGGCACCATCTGAATCGCTCCCTTGTTAGAAGGGAGGAAATTTCCTCTTCCAGAATGTGTGAGGCGTTTTCTTCTGTGTGAGCAGAGAGAAAGCCGTTGAAATGCGGAGGTTTTATTGCAAACTGTAGCTTTTAACCCTGGGTTACGGTACGCAAAAACCCACTCGGGCGCTGAAACGGCTTGCCAAGCCGCTTTGTGACTAGCGAGCGCCCCCGCTCGGGCCGGAGCGGGGCTGTATGGGCCCAGCTGGTTCATTTGTGATGCAAGGCGCCATCTAGTGGGCACACTAGAGGCGACATGCAGGGGTTCGGAGGGATTTCCTCCCTCTGCAGTGAGAAGTTTTCTCCGCGGAGAGAGGTCTTCTCTCCAAAACGAATTCATTTGATTCGTAACTTTGTGTGTTTTGTGTTGGGCAAACACTGGGGCCGAAGCCTTTATTGACCGAGTATGGGGAACATAGTGTGGTGTCCACTGTGCTGAACTTTCCCTCGCAAGGTGCCCCCTGAAAGTGGGGGAAAAACACACATCTCCTGAACACATGAACTGGGCAGTCTTAAGCGCAGGCAGAAAAGTAATATCCGCGGAGAGAGATACTCCCTCTGTAACGAATTTATTTAATTAGTTTGTTTACAAGTGTTATTTAGTTATGTGTGTGTTTTGTGTTGGGGAACACAGGGGCCTTCCACACACAACGTTCACTAAAAACACATGGGCTGGGCAGCCGCAACTGAGTTGTGTGAGCCCAGCTGGTTGATTTTTGAGGCAATGACGCCCTCTTGTGGACAGACTCAGGGCGACATGCATGGGATCAGAGAGATTTGTTCTCTATGTTGGCAGATATATAAATCTGCACGAATTCATTTGATTCGTTTATTAAATGTGTTGTTTAGTAATGTGTGTGTTTTGTGTTGGGAAACACTGGGGCCGAAGCCTTTAATAACTGGGCGAGGGGAACCAAGTGATAAGCAGTGGTAACACTGCTATGTACTTTTCCTCACGACAGACCCCCTGTAACTTGTTGGGGGGGGGGGGGGACACACAACGTCCACTAAACACACGGGCTGGGCAGCCACGAGACGGGATTAACCGACCGTCAGTGGGAGACCCTGTGTAACGTTACTCCCAATGGTCGAACAACAGGCAGGCCGCTTGCGTTCGGGCCCGCCTTCCTAGGAAGGCATAAATTGAAGGCCTCAACACGTAATCGTAACACATCAAGGCCCGCGAGACCGTGTTAACAGTCTAGCGGGACGCTCCAGCCGCCTCAGACTGGGCGGTGGTACCCGTCGTAAATATTCCTATCCTGGTCGGTGGAGCTCTGTGGAGCTGGCCACACAATGTTGAGGCGAACGGCTGCTCGCTCACAAACTTCCAGGAGGATGGACTGAGACAAAGCCGCGTGAGCGCTAGCCTAGGGAACGCTAAAAGGACCGCGTCATCCCCGTCGCCGGAACCGACCGGTTCGTCAACGAGAGTGGGTTTTTCCCGCGAAGATGACCTCTTCAGGGAATGCGGATTGGGCTGATGTCAGCTCAAATATTTTAGAGAGGTGGCGATCCGGGAGTCCCCCGGTAGCGCGTCATCATCACCGTGTCTCCCCTCCGAGTCAGAAAGGCCGAGCACGGCGCGGTGGGTCGTGCAACTTAAGGCCGGCTAAGTAAAAGCTACATGGGCAGCAATTACAATGACCGCAATTCTCCGGGTTCTCCAAAGCTTCTTGAGCGTGTTAAGCCCAAGCAGACCGCGCAGGACGAGAGGGTCCTCAGCGGCGATGAGAGCACCACACGCGGCCGGGCAGGCTCGTCGTGATAGGCTGTTCCCCGGGGGAAGCGGCTGTTTAGACGGTCACATAGACGGTCACATAGCTGCTTCAAAGAAAAGCAGTGTTCAAATGTATATTTTTGAGTCTCAAATATATTTTTGGATTCAAATAATTTTTTTCTTTGATTGAACATTTTTTTTTTCATTGAAGTGAAAGTTTTTTTAATTGAAAATATTTTTTTGGATTGTAGCAACCTTTTTTTTTATTGAATAATAAAGAAACAAAACTACCTCCATACAGGTTTGGGTAAATAAACGCCGGTCTCAAATAGAGGTCGGGTCTGTTTTTTAGTTTCAGGTTGTATTTAATCTTCTAAAACCCGTCAGATCGTCCGCTTTTTGGCGGCCGCCAAAGCAAATTTGTGTCCCGCCAAAGCCTATTTTTATCGGTGAGTGATGTAGAATAGAATGACTGCTGCGCATGACAGGGCGCTTAACGAGCAGAGAGAGAGAGAGCCCCGGCCGCGCGCGCGCACTCTCACGTCTTCAAACAACACGAGCGCTGTCTTGCTCTTGTCACATACCAGTTATAGTTCATACAACGAGCAGTGAAATGTAAGTCTGGTATTCCTATAGACTCACTGTGTAATAAAAACATACCCTAAATATTATTTAAAAGATGCAACAATTTTAATTATTTTTAAATACTTGCAAAAATAACCATGCTTGTGTCATTGTCAATACTGGTAATTCCGCCCCTCCCTCACTTCTGGTTCTGGCGCTGGGGTTCTGAAACTGGTGGTGCTGCGGGTCTGCAGCTGGATATATCTCACCACAGCTGCCATTTTTTTCCAGTTAATTTAACATGATGTTTTTACAGTGTATATTAGAAAAGTTATAGCATGCCACTCCTCAAAAAGCTGCAGGATTTTAGTTATAATTTATGTTCATAACACACAAGTGTGGGACAGGTTATGCAGTTTAATACTTATGATTAGGGGATTGGAATTCCCCTAACTGTGAACAATAGCAACACTGAAGCTTGCCATGGCATGCAAAACTGAAGTGTAAGTTTTGGATATGTGAAGCAAGTTTCCATCTACTTTCTAAGTGATGGGATTTGTAAGTGCATGTGTTCCCTTTCGAGAGGTCTCTCCTATTGCGTAAGTAGCTTACGCTATGGGAAAACTCCTTTTCTCGAGAAATATTGAAGTCTTTATGTAAAACGCATTGCAGCTGCACAGCATACAGCAGTGAGCGAGGCAGCTCGGTCATTGGCTGTGCTGCGGCAACTGCACGAACCTATTACGGGGCGACTCTGAACCCGCTTCCAATGAGCGTGCTTCGCACCCACGCGCGTCAGAGCCCGCCAAGATAGGCGTGGCTAAGGGCTATATATTGGGCGCCCCGTCATCTGAGTCCTTTAGATTTAATCTCCTTCAGCAAAGACCTTTCTCTTAGCCTCTGAACCCGCTTCCAATGAGCGTGCTTCGCGCCCGCGCGCGTCAGAGCCCGCCAAGATAGGCGTGGCTAAGGGCTATATATTGGGCGCCCCGTCATCTGAGTCCTTTAGATTTAATCTCCTTCAGCAAAGACCTTTCTCTTAGCTGGATCCTCCGGATTTTTGGAGTCTTTTCGCCGCCGCCGTCGACAAGCCTACAGCAGGACTGCTACGAGGACGCCGGCGCCTTCAGCCGCCCTCGAACGCCTTCTGCTAAGCCATCCGGCGCGCATCACCTCATATCCTTTGACAAAAAAGCTATTATTCTAAATGTTCGCCCCCGCGACACTTTTTCTAAAAGAGCAAATTAAAAGGCGTTGTTCCAAATGCCTTCCTGCGCCTCGTGTCGAGGCCTCCTTCCTGACGGGGATCGTCACATCATCTGCTCTCGCTGCCTGGGCCCGGACCATGCAGAGGCTGCCCTTACTCGAGGCGGATGCCCCGAGTGTGACACCCTGGGCCTCACCGAGCTGCACGCTCGCTTCGCCGCTTTCGCTGCGAGAGAGCCTACCACCACCGTGCTTCCATCCCCTCTAGTTGAGCCGCGCAAGAAGAAGCGCCGCTCACAGAGGCCGCCAGAGCACGCGCCACCGCCACCCGAGGATTCCCCGCCGCCAGTTCAGTTCACGCAGGCGGACCAGCACCCCTCCAGCAGAGTGATGGGTCTCGTCTCGTTTGGCGTGTCAGGGGATGACGAAAAGGATGACAGCCTTTCCCTTGATGCTGCATCCGACGACTGGCGGGGCTCGTCTTTCGACCCCGCGCCATCGACGCTAGCGGACACGAGTGTGGGCTCCAACATGGACTCGGAGATCGTCCGCATCCTGTCCAAGGCCGTGGAAGACCTCGGGCTCGATTGGTCTTCCCCGGAAGAACCCGCCCGCAGCCGACTGGACGAGTGGTTCCTGCAGGGGCGCCGGCAGGCCCCCCGACAAAGGCCCTCCCCGTTCTTCCCGGAGGTTCATGACGAACTCACTAAGTCGTGGAAAGCCCCTCACTCCGCTCGCCTGAAGCCTTCTTTCTCTTCATCGCTCTCCTCTGTGGACGGCGCGAAAGAAAGAGGCTACGAGGGAACCCCGCCCCTCGAGGAGGCTGTGGCCAACCACCTGTGTCCACTCTCCAACGCGGGATGGAAAGCCAAAGCTTCTCACCCCTCGAAGCCCTGCCGATCTACCTCAGCTCTCGCCGGTCGCGCATACGCCGCCGCCGGCCAAGCTGCGTCAGCGCTTCACTCCATGGCTGTCCTCCAAGTCTATCAGGCCAAACTTCTCCGCACCATGGACGAGTCTGGACCTGATCCTGAGGCATCCAGGTCAAGGACCTGCGCAGCGCCACCGACATAGCCCTGCGAGCCACGAAAGCCACCGCCCAATCCATCGGCCGTGCTATGGCTAACTTGACTGTCCTTGAGCGCCATCTGTGGCTGACGCTAACAGAGATGAAGGATACAGATAAGGCGGCGGTCCTTGACGCGCCTATCTCCCAAAGCGGCCTGTTCGGACCGGCGGTAAGAGAGTTCGCTGAGCGCTTCACCGAAGCCCGGAAGGATTCGCAGGCTATGCGTCACTTCCTGCCCAAGCGCTCCAGCTCGTCGCAGAGCCGCCAAAAGCCGCCTCAGCAGCAGCGAGTCAGGACGGCACCTCCCGTCTCTCAGCCCAGACCTGAATCTGACTTCCGACGCCGCTCGCGCTCCGCCAACAGGAAGCAACCGCCCGAGAGACGGGGACCTCGGCCCAAGATCGTGCTGAACCCGGAGCCTCGTAAGTCTTCCTAGCTATAGGGAGAAAAAGAGAGAGTGCGTGTCTCGCAGAAGCCGGACCACTCTCTCCAAAACGTCTAAAGCATTACCCAGTCCCCTTACAGGCGGCTGGAAATGTCTGTACAGCAGTCAATGGGCCAGCCGCACAGCTCGCTCCCCTGCAAACAGACGCCGTTTTAACGGCGACACACAGAAATCACATAAAGAGTCATTTTCTGCCTGTGTCATTAAAGGGTCACGTGTCCACACTAAAGTGCGCATTCCCACATTTCAAAACTGTCAAAGCAGTGCCAAATGCTTCCCCGGCTCAGGCTGGACGCCCCATAAATGTAGATCGTGTGCCCACTGTCATGTATGCACCACTACACATAAGCACTGTTCCCACAGTTATAAACACTTCCCCAGTAAAAGCGGGAAATCCTATCAAAGTAGCGCGTGTGCCCGCTGTAATGCACGCACCCCTACTCACAAACACTGTTTACATGGCCAAAAACCTACCGCCACGAGCGGGAGGTTTTATGAAAGTGGCGCGCGTGCCTACCACAGTTTATGCACCCCCACCCATAAGCACTGCCCATACAGTCCCAAAATTTTCTCCAGCCCACGCTGTGAGCATTACAGATGCGGCGAGCGTGCCTGTAATCTCACACGCACCCCTGCACTCGGCACTCAACAAAGCTGCTCAGCGCGCGCCCGCGCCTCTGAGAGCTGTAAGCTCGGTGTTAGCACAGAGCGATTCGCCGGCGGGAGCCATACGTCACTGCGACACGCCCCCAGCCAGCATTCAGCCCATATCTGTGCGAGCGAAAGCTTGGGAAAATATCCCCGACATGCCGAAATGGGTTTTGAACATAATAAAACACGGTTACTCGCTTCAATTCGCTCGCAGACCACCCCGCTTCTCAGCGGTGGTCGAGACGAAAGTGAGAAAAGATGTTTCACATGTTCTACGCACCGAGGTGCTCAAACTAATAGAGAAAGGCGCTATAGAAACTGTTCCTCCCTCTATGAGCGAGGCGGGTTTTTACAGCCGCTATTTTCTCGTCCCAAAGAAGGATGGTGGTCTCCGCCCCATCCTAGATCTCAGACATCTGAACAAAGCTTTAATGATTCGCTCGTTCAGAATGTTAACAACCAAAAACATCCTCGCGCAAGTTCGCCCAGGGGATTGGTTTCTATCAGTGGATCTGAAAGACGCTTACTTTCACATTCCGATAGCGCCTCATCACAGGCCATTTCTGAGATTCGCTTTCGAGAGACAGTCATACCAGTACACAGTACTACCATTCGGCCTATCACTGGCACCCCGTACATTCACGAAATGTATGGATGCAGCACTTTCCCCCCTGAAACAACGGGGAGTGCGAATACTGAATTATCTCGACGATTGGCTAGTCCTAGCACAATCAGAGAGTCAGTTAATGACGCACAGGTCTTGGATTACCAGCCATCTAGAATGCCTGGGTCTAAGAATCAATTTTGCAAAAAGCACGCTATCTCCCAGCCAGAATATTTCTTTTCTGGGAATAGTGCTAGACTCAGTGCAGATGACGGCGCGCCTCTCATCAGAACGCGCGCTCACTATTCAGCGCCTTGCAACATCGTTCAGAGCGGGCGCGCGCGCCCCTGTCAAGCGTTTTCAAAGGATGCTCGGTCTCATGGCCTCGGCATCAGCTGTACTCCAGCTAGGATTGTTGCACATGTGTCCTCTCCAGCGCTGGCTCAAGAGCCGTGTCCCCACTCACGCGTGGCGCTCGGGCCACTTTTTAATCAGAGCGAATCACGGCTGCATAAAAGCCCTGACGCCCTGGAAAGCTGCCGACTGGTATCAGTCCGGTGTGAGTTTGGGCGTGAACACAAGGAGAAAAATGATCACGACAGATGCCTCCAAAATAGGTTGGGGGGCCCTTTACGAGGGCAGGCCTGTCTCCGGCTTGTGGTCAAACCCGGAGAAGCGCCTACATATAAACTGTCTGGAACTGAAAGCGGTCGCTTTGGCTCTCAGAGCCCTGCTTCCGTACCTAAAAGACGAGCACGTCCTGGTCCGTACGGACAACATGACGGTAGTCTCATATATAAATCGCCAGGGTGGACTCAGGTCGAGCTCCCTGCACTCGATGGCCAGGGAACTCATCTTATGGTCCCAGTGCAACCTGCGCTCGCTGAGGGCAGCGCATGTGCCGGGTGCCATGAACCAGGGAGCGGACATGCTGTCCAGAGACAAAGTTCTCCCAGGAGAATGGTCTCTCCACCCCCTGACGATCCAGTGGTTATGGCAGACCTTTGGCAGAGCAGAGGTCGACCTCTTTGCCTCCAAGGAAAATGCGCACTGCCCCCTCTTCTTTTCAATGAGCACAGACGCGCTCGCCCAAGTCTGGCCGAGCCGCCCACTGTGCCTTCCCCCCGATCGCGATGCTACCTCAGGTCATCAGTCGGGTCAAGGAAGAGAAATGTGCAGTGCTCCTAGTAGCCCCACTCTGGAAGAACCAGACGTAGTTTCCGGAACTGATGCAGATGATGCAATCTGCCCCATGGCCGATTCCGCTGAGGCTAGACCTCCTCAGGCAGGCCAACGGGATGATCCTCCATCCCCGCCCCGATCTGTGGGCCCTCCATGCATGGCCCCTCAACGGGTTCCCGGGAACCTCCCCAGTGGAGTGTTGAGAACCATCACAGAGGCACGAGCGCCCTCTACGAGGCGCTTATATGCCCAGAAATGGACGGTGTTCAGTGACTGGTGTAAAACCAGGAACCTGAATCCTGAGACATGCGAGGTACCGAGCGTGCTCGTGTTCTTACAAGAGCTGTTGGAGGCAGGCCGCACCCCCTCCACGCTCAAAGTATATGTGGCTGCCATAGCGGCGTCACACGATCCTGTGGGAGGACGCACACTAGGGAAAAACCACCTAGTTGTTCGTTTCCTGAGAGGCGCCAGGAGGATGCATCCCCCACGCCCCCCCCTCAGTGCCGATCTGGGACCTGGCCTCGGTCCTGGACGCACTCAAAAGTGCCCCGTTCGAACCTCTTCAAACTGTGCACCTTAAACAGCTCTCGCTCAAAACCGCTCTCTTGCTGGCTCTCACCTCAGTCAAAAGAGTGGGCGACCTGCACACGCTGTCATCAAGCGCTGCCTGCCTGGAATTTGGACCTAACGACAGCAGAGTTGTCCTTAGACCAAAGCACGGGTATATTCCTAAGGTGCTCTCGACACCCTTCAGAGCACAGGTGATATCTCTGGCTGCGCTATCGTCTCCAGCAGACGAAAGCGACGCTAATTTACTCTGCCCAGTAACAGGGCGCTCAGAGTATATTTGGAACGCTCTGCCCTGTTTAGGCAGACAGAGCAATTATTTGTATGCTTTGGCGGCCGCACCAAAGGTCTCGCTGTTTCAAAGCAGAGAATATCGCGCTGGATAGTTGATGCTATAGCGCTGGCTTATGAAGCCAAGGGCCTTCAGTGCCCCTTGGGCATCAGAGCTCACTCTACAAGAGGCATGGCCTCCTCGTGGGCGTGGTCGAGTGGGATACCCATTCAGGATATTTGTGCGGCAGCAGGCTGGGCCTCGCCGTCAACATTTATCAGGTTTTATAACCTACAGGTCCCCTCATTGCATTCCAACATACTGTCGGTCTAACTATGTATAGACTGGAGTGTGTATATGCTGAGCATTATCTCCTCCCTTATAGGGTCCGTCTCTGACTGACTTAGAGGGTTTTTTATGCATATCAGTACATAAAGGTGCTTGTGTGTTTTTCCACTGGACGGCCATTGGGCCGTTCTACATTGTCCCTTATAAAGCCCGCCTTCGGCCGGCTCGTTGGATAATTACTTTGCTTAAAGGCTCAGGCATCTGCCTCTGGCTATAATAGAGCGAAGTCAGCATGCACGGGGTTTTACATGGTGTTCCCATAGCGTAAGCTACTTACGCAATAGGAGAGACCTCTCGAAAGGGAACGACTCGGTTACTAACGTAACCTCGGTTCCCTGAGAGGAGGGAACGAGTATTGCGTAAGCTGCCGTGCTTGTGCTTGGTCAGTTCGCTTCAGTCGATTGAACCTAAAGGACTCAGATGACGGGGCGCCCAATATATAGCCCTTAGCCACGCCCATCTTGGCGGGCTCTGACGCGCGCGGGCGCGAAGCACGCTCATTGGAAGCGGGTTCAGAGTCGCCCCGTCATAGGTTCGTGCAGTTGCCGCAGCACAGCCAATGACCGAGCTGCCTCGCTCACTGCTGTATGCTGTGCAGCTGCAATGCGTTTTACATAAAGACTTCAATATTTCTCGAGAAAAGGAGTTTTCCCATAGCGTAAGCTACTTACGCAATAGGAGAGACCTCCTCTCAGGGAACCGAGGTCACGTTAGTAACCGAGTCGTTTGTTGTATACAGTAGATACAGTAGATGTGATAGTGCACATTTCTATGAAAGAACAGTTTTTTTAATGTACAGTCTCTCTGCCTAAAAGAAAAGGCATTACAATGAGGACAAAGAGTAATATGACTCTTCTGTTTCCAGTAAATTAGGCTGAGTATGTCACCGAATGTGCATGCTAGTTTTGCTGTACAGTACACGCACACTGTGACTCATACAGAAGGGAGGGAGAGAGGGATTGTTCCATGCTAAGTCTTGGCTAAACTCCAGGCTCCACTTTGATGCCAGAGGGTCTCCTTCTGTGCAAACTCACCTTCACACTGAGGGATCCGAAGGCTTGCAGAGAGCAGCCACCGCGTTTACCTCTCCCAACCTCATAATCTACAGACATTACACATGTTGTCTTTGTTTTTTAAATTCTTAGTTTTTTCAAAAATGGCTTAAACTGTTATTTTACTGTCATACCTACATAACCAAGGAACCAAACCGGATGTTGACTCGGATTTGGATCTGTGTTGAAGTATCAAAACAAGTACTGTTTAATGACCACTTTTTCCATAGTAACAAAATCCTGTTGTTGTTTTGGAGCGCTGATTTTCAATGACGGCCATATGTTCCCCTGATAGTTCCTTTGGCATCTAAGCTAAAGAGAGCCTGAGATGGAGAATCGTGCAGAATGAACAGAAGATATTTTCCAGGCCACTGTGTGAAAAAAGAAAAAACACAATGCACCTGAATCATTAATAGGCCTCAGGAGGATATGTGTTAGAGAGAAAGAGATTGAACGAGAGAGTGTGAGAGAGATTAAAACAAAGATGTGCAGGAAGGGTGGAATTGCCTTCCTGAAGAGTGGTGAAAGAACAACCAGATCTTTACATAAGTGATATTCTCTATAACGAAACTTGAGTATGCTAAACAAATTCCCTGTTAAAATGTTCAGTATTGCTAGTCAACAGCATATGTGTTTTGGAGGGGATGCTGGTGTGCCTGAACCAGCTTCAGCAGAAATCATTTTCTAATTGGCTAACCTTTTTTTTGCCGTAAAATAAACGGATAAAGTCCTGACAGAAAAATGACCAGTTTTCCATTTTTCAACTGCTTTTCTTACAGTCCTGTTTTCAGACACTTACATTGTAATTAAATAAAAATGTCTAATAGTTCAAATTTATATTAAAATAATGAAAGAAATATGGTGTACTGCCATATGTATTTATGTAAACTGAAATATACTTTAATGTCATTTTGATTGAAACTTGCCTGTCAACGTATTTCCATCCTTCCGCGCACCCTGCTCGCGCAGACATCACACATCATGTTGCACGCTACGCAGAGTTAGACAGACATCAGTCACAGAGCACGCCAACCAAAACAGCAGCTGCCTTTACACTTGCTCTTGAACCAAACAACGCTCTTATGCTGCGTTCACACAATAACTACCTCAATTTGGAAGAGATGGAAACCCTTGACGTTATACTCAGAGCGGTTTGTGACTCGAATTTATGTTTCAATACAAGACTATCAACACCGAAATAAATCTGCAGCATTCATTTGGTACAGATAAGTGCTCTTTAAATTGTTTATGTTCAGTGTCACGGGTTGAGGTAATGGTTGAAGTGAGGACTCAAGGACGCAGAGAATATGGGCTTTATTAATATAAAAGTAAAACAAAACAGAAACTACCCCGTGGGGGAAAACACTATGCTAGACTTGACTAGGTAGGCAGACAGACTCACAACATGACTGACTAGTCAGGAAACATACACAACAGGCTTCATTAGACAGAGATGGTAACGGTAACAACGATGTGTGACAACAATCTAGCCCAGGACAGCAAACACAAGGGGAATAAATAGGACAGCAAACAAGGCAGGTAATGAGGGAGGACAGGTGGGACAACTGAACCAATAATCAGATAACAAGATGGGCGGGGTCAGACAATAGACAGGAGAGCACATGGAAGCATAACAAGACAAGCCATGTGCTCACATCAAACATGAATCACACACAAGCACATGCCCAGCGATAACCAATCACTACGAGCTTACATAGAACGAGACACGAACACGCAGCTAATGAGGAACACTCATAAGCCGCGTGTTCACACAGAACGAGATGACATGAACGCATGCAACCAGTGAGAACCTCTAGGGCTATATTCATTTCAAAATAAAAATGGCAACATTTGACCAAAAAGTCGATAAGATCACTCGATTGCTGTTGGTCGATTAACATTTCTATCGTAAACTAGTTGACATTTATTATGTTTAGCAGCCTACACCTTACCTTGAACTCTTGCACCATTAAAACTGAAGCATTGCGCTGGAATCCACCGTAGCGGGCCAGCTTAAAAATTTTACATATAGATTTTTTTGTCATCCTAACAACATGCAGAGCAGTACAGTTCCAAGCAGCATCAAGAAAATCTAATATCGGTGGAGTGTCTCTCCCTCAATGTCTGTTGATATTGAACACGCTGGTTAAAATGTGTTTGTGTATCAAATAAAGATCAAATAAAAAGCATCCCGGCATTCGCCTACCAAAACCATGACTCAGGGTGAGGGGGGTGGGCCTCTCGTCCACTAACTCGCACTGCGGGCCTCGCACCATGCTCGCGTTATTATTATTACCATAATAATCGGCCTTGATTATTATCGTAATGTTATGTGCTTTGAGACATGAGATAATTTAACTTTGCTGTGTGCGTTCATGTGTTTTGAAGAAGGCGTAGCTTTGGAGACGTTCTGAGAGGAGGGTGGGATCTCATGCTTTCAAAGCCAATTTGCTATTGCTAGCTCCTAATTGCCCTACCTTTAAGCACACTTCTATTTCACAATGGGACCATGGCTGTCATGCAAGATCTTCTGCCGACCAAGATCTAATATGGCTTCAGACGTCTCTGTATATAATGCACATATTGGACTACTACTATGAATCTTTATGCTTTAGTCCCTTTTGTAGCTTGACAACACCAGGTCTCTATTCACTTTCATTGAATGGAAGAGAGCAGCTCAGCTCACACATTGTGCTAAACTTCTCCTTTTGTGTTGTACGGAAGAAAGATAGTCATGGGCTTTAAATGACGTTAAATAAATGATTGAATGTTCACTTTTTTTAGGTGAACTATATCTTTAATGCCTTTTGGATAACCCTGTTTGCTTTGAATTCAACTGGAACCGGCACTGGAAAATAGTATGTGCAGCAATAGTTGTTGACCACAACTATTAAAACTAACCTGAATTTGTAAGTGTTGTTTTTGAGCGAGGCTCAAGGTTTTGTGTCAGTTTAATTTGTCTAACTGAGCACTGCGTGTTCTTGTCTCTTTCTTTCTGTGTCCTGCCAACCATTCCATGTGTCTGTGTCTAATAACCCCCCCAACCTCCTTTATCTTTCTCTCTCTCTCTCTCTCTCTCTCTCTCTCTCTCTCTCTCTCTCTCTCTCTCTCTCTCTCTCTCTCTCTCTCTCTCTCTCTCTCTCTCTCTCTCTCTCTCTCTCTCTCTCTCTCTTTCCCTCCCTCCCTCTCTCTTTCTCAGTCACTTACTCACCCACTCTGCCCTTACAAGGAAAGGCAGGCAGGGTTGATGTCATATTTCGAAGAATTTTCAAAGAATCCGGGGGGGGGACAGAGAGAGGTGTTTGGATTGTAATACGCATGACCTGTGCGAAAGACAAGCGAGAGAGAACTTGTTTAGACGGAGGGATGGTGTCATTCCTTTAGGAGACATGTAGGGGGAGGGTTCAACAGCTGTGATTCGGAAAGAAACAGGAGTAGAGACTGCAGAAAAAGTTATCATTGAATTCACTTACGGAGAGAGAAACAAGAAGAGAAGGAGACAGGCAAAGAGGTTAGTCAAAGCTGTTTTCAATATAACAAGACTGATAGCTTGTTTGACTGTTTTATTTAATAACTGTCAAATGGCTTATGTGAAAGGTGAGGTAACCAATTAACTTTTTTAAAACCTTTATTTAACCTCTTCATATTACAACTAGGCACCGTTAAACACAAAGAATAAATCCAAGCTGCATCGAAAGATAAATTGAAATCCAATTTCACATCATTTTTATAGTAGGCCTATCATTTTGGCCTAACATGTTTTTTTGAAACATTTAGCTTGTAAAATGTGCATTTGCTATAAGGCTGCAGGCATGTTATTTTATGACCCGTATAGGCTAGACTAGTTGATAAGATAGGCTACATGTAATATTTCTGCTAAAATTATTTGTCACGGTATTTAAAATAGCTTAATATAAACAATAGAACGGTGAAAACTAGAATACTGTGCAGATCTCTAACAGCAGCAGTGCAGTCATCATTGGCGGCAGATGTTGTTCCACCTCCAGCGGCCAGGAGAATGCGGAAGCGTGAACCGGAAGTGTGACTAGAGTCGGTACATTTGGAAAAAGTTCATGCTGGCAGATCAGATTCGCTGATGATCTTCCCCACGAGATCTTGTCAGTACTAACAGAATGGTGCCTGACGCCAGCATAGCACCGTAAAGTGATATACATTAAGAAAGGATACTCATAAAGGGCTGTAGGGATAGAAATTAGACGCGTTGTCTCTTTGTACTGGCATAACTGCACCTTTCCGGAGGAAAACGAACAGTAAGTGCCTTTGTTTCACCTTTTCTATAATCTGTTATTGTAATGAAAGAAGTTTGTCACACAGCAAACCGGTATTTATCCGCATCAAAACCACAAACCATGTATGCATTCACAGTGGTTTTTAGTGATGTATACATTTATTGAAATAGCTTTAAATGTTATAATGTGTGTTGTTTGAATGATTTTAATTTATTTTCACTATGAAAATCTTTCATAATCGCTTTGGAATTCCGTCCTCCTTGAAACATGTTTAATGAGATAACCTAACCTAAATAAAGTGAGGGGTGGGGCTCATGTGTACAATGTTAACTAGGCTAACGTTAAATCTTAATAATGCTTTCAACTAAAGATTGCGGGCTGGAGTCATAACTTTATTTGGGAGCTTTATCTCTCTTGTTACTGTCTAGGTTTTCAGTCAGATATCCATATAAGGTTAAAGCAACTTGTTTTAACTCGTAGTGGTGTTGCGTCTGATAAGCTACCTCCAGGAACACGTTACTCAAACTTTTCCGAGTCTGAAGAACGAGACCGCAATATTTGTCAATTCAGTATAATTTAAGGCTATAATGTCGTAATGAATGAACTCAGGATTTATCTGGGTGGAGTCGATAAAGATGACAATAAGGTTTACTGGCCTTTAGGCGACGCGAGAATGATTTAGGATTTTCCACTTCAAAATAAGATGTGCTGAAAAAAAGAAGATGTGCTGAATGCGGACTGAAATGATATAATCAGCGCGAATTATAACAACATGATACCGCCACAAATGCTCTGATCATGTTAATAAAGCTATTTATCTCCCGTTATAAAATAAAATAATAATATTCAATGCAACAGTTTGTAATGCAGGGTTCTCAAGTTTTATCAAAAGCTTGGAGTGAGATCACATGCGGTTAGGGGAGGAGCCCTAATGGAGCCCCGCCCCCGCCCATCCCCGCCCCCGCCCATCCCCGCCCCCCAATTTTACCCATTGTTCATAATTAACCAGCACAAATTGAAATTATAACAATTGGTAAATCTGATAAATGACAGAGCAATTCATCACATCAAATATACTCTTTAATGTTATATTTCAAAATTACAAATATATAAAAATTACAAAAATATAACAAATTGCTCCAAACAGTTTGGAAAAACAAATCTTTTTGCATTTTGAATTAGTGTGTGGTGGGACATTGTGAACAAATGGACATATTAGACATATTGAGTGTGTGTGTGTGTACACAAGAGTACACAAATCAGCTTATGAAATGTGTTTTGTGTTGTAAGTGTTTGTTGCACATTTTGATGCCTTGCAACCTTAGGGGGCTTACCCTTTGGTGCCCAGAATGATCAAATATATTTTTGCTTTTTCCCTGACATCTTTGAAAAATACAAATGCAATGGCAATGATTAATGTATGTTTTGACAGGATATAAAATATTACCCAGAGCACGTTGCTTTAATACATGTAGCCTTAATGTAACTAGAAAGACTATTAATACAGTATAATATATAATTTAAAATAAAATTAAGAAATGGATCTTCATTCCTTCCCATACCCACTAACATTTCCCTTAGTTTCAGATAACGTAAGCTAGCCAAACTGAGCCAAAGCTTCTGGCCTGGTTGAAAAGTAGTTGTAGAGTTTTTGACTGCATCAATAATAATGTATAGGATGGGCTACATATTAAATCTTCTAGCCTAAAAATGTTAGACGAGCTTTCTTCCAATTTACCTTCTCCATCACGACGTGTGTTCGCGCGATGTTGTTGGTTACCCAGTAACGAACGTACGGAGGCCGAGAATGTTCCGTCAACTTCCGCGTATTCGCGGCTGCGCATCTATGATGCCTAGCTATTAACGAACGCAATCTGGCCGAGATACGTGCTGTCGGCAGGAAACTTCCCTTTATGTGCCTGCGCCTCGAATACAACGTTATATATAAAGCTCGCAGGACAACTTGGTTGGCATTTCTTTTCAGCGTGAGAAATACACGGTGTGGCGTGTGAGCGTGTGAACTAGTTGAATTGCGTGTGTCTCACGGCCAATGCGTGAGACTTGAGAACCCTGTTGTAATGAGTGCAGCCTTTTTGTTAATTAATAACATCGTTCCGACTGAATTCTGATTGGATGAGCAGCAGTTAAGGGTAGGCTAGGCTTTTTTATAAACACTTTTTGTTGTACTGGTTAAAACTCTCTTCACATCCTGATAGCAATAGAAAATGTACATATATCTATTGCAGAAGTCGCAGAACCAAAAATGTTTGTCCAATCATTGCATTCTTCCGAATGATACGATGTCCTACCTGCCTGTGTCAACCTGTATTTCCAAACCTCCTCACACCCTACTCGCGCAGACATCACACGTCATCACGTGTTCCAGCTAATCTGTGCAGAGTTGTAGACAACATACAGTCAGCTTGTACAAGCTCGTAGACACACAAACTTGTGCTGTTCACGCCATGGCATAACCATAATTGCGAGATGGTAACCAGTGACGTTCAACCTGGAGCTGTTCAATGGCTACATCAGCAGTCGGGTGGTACAGTAAGAGCTCTCTAAATTGTTTGCGTTCTTTATTATTGTAAAGTTATGTGCTTTGAGAGATGAGGTAGTTTAACACGGTCTCTCGTGACACTTTGCAGACTCTGCTGCATGCGTTCATGTGTTTTGGAGGAGGCGTGGCTTTGGAGATGCTGTGAGAGAAGGGTGGCATCTCATTCTTTCAAAGCTAGCTTGCTATTGTTAGCATCTCTGAAATTGCCTACCCTACCTTTAATAGATTTGCAACCCAAACAGACAGTCTTTTGAAAAGGACACAAAGCCTTATCACGCTTTAGATTTTAGTGTGTTTGACAGCATTGGTGAAAAACATGACATTAAAGACCTTTTATGTTATTATGAGAAGTTTAAATATTTTCCTGGCTGCCACAGTCTAGTTAATGAATGGGGAGCACTGAAATCTATTTGTGGCCACCACAGATAAATCAATGTATGGGAAACACTGCTCACGTGAAATTCCTGATTGTGTGGATTCTGAATGAAATGACTGGTGAAGTTGCCCTTGGAAATTTGCCTAACAACTGTAAAGGTGTGGTCCGATTAGAAATATTTCAGCAAAATTTTCCATGCAAACAATTTCCGTTGTCATTAGTGTAGCGACGTACAAGGGTGGTGTAATGATTAAGATGATTCCAGATGCCTGAAGGACCCCCACCTGGGAACGTGAGTTCAAAAGGGGCCCGGGGCAATAAACAGTCCAGGGGGCCCCAGAAACCATAGCAGTGCATGAAGCACTGCTCACACAAGTCACTTTCAAACCAAACGGTTTTGGTCAGCATGGTGAATTTGCATGAACAACTTGGTGCAGTAAGCGATTTCTGAGAAACGCTGTTGATGTTTGAAATCACCAAAACAAACACGTACCCAAAAGGATCACATCCCTATATTGATGGCTCCGCCCCTAAATTCACGAACATAGCACAGTCACTTTCCCCATCATGTGTGTATATGACCCTTACTGCTGATTGGCTACAAGTGTTCACTTTCTGCACCTTTAAACATTAATGAAATCTGTTTTGGGAACTTTATCATCCCCTCGAGTCCTACTGAAATGACTGGATTTCGCTGAGCAGTGGTAAATGCACTTGCACCTAAGTATTAAAACATTTATTCCTTGAACTACTTATTGGTGTCCTTATCGCCATTTTACTTTATGCACTAGTAGCTTTCTTGAACATTTAGTAGATTACTTTCATATTAAGAATTTATTTATGCCCCATATAGAAAGCAAGCAAGCATGTAATTGACAGACTTTATGACGTAATGACCCACATTATACGCACCCCCCATGACGTAATTATGTGATCCGTCTGAGCTGTATTGGAGCCCAGTGTAACCCAGACAGATTGTGGGCGTGCCATATGCTTTTCACCACAGTCACCCAGAACAATAGAATCCTGCTGCTTCTGGAGTTGCCTGTACCAAAGTCTTTGAGCTGGATTTGGGAAAGGAAATGATTCTCATATTAGTCACTGTCAAGCATTGTGATGGGAGTCGTTTATGATGTGATGTCATTGGTGACATTATCGTTTGAAACATACTGCTGTTGTGGTGTCATACTGTGTGGTAAGTTGACGGTTCACTGTTTGTCAAGAGCTGTTTTGCTTCCCAAAACTACAAGTTATCAAGATCAGTGCTATTCAAGCACACAACAGTCTTAATATAGTTGTGAAGTGAACTCTTATCTACACACTGTTAGTTGCAGCTTCTCTGTCACTTGTTGGACCTGAGATAAAATCTGTAGAGGAAGCCAGAAAACTGCATTGCTGAAAAATACTGCGTGTTTGCAGCCAGAGAGGTAGTATGACACATTTGCTTTGGTCTATTGTTGATGAGATGGACTCCTTATAAAGAGCTATTTGCCCATCTGAAGTCAGAGTAGAACATCACTCACTGTAATTTCAACATGGCCTGTTATTTATTTCTTAATGTCTCCAGTGTGGCAAACACAATTTTGAAGAATTTGCATATCTCATGCAATGATCCTCAAAAAGTTCCCATTGTTTCCCTCTGAGGGTAACGTTTACTGGCCGCATTATCCATCAAGGCTGTGCAAGGAGGTCTCATGGAGCCAGATCAGCTGCTTCTCCTTTCCGCAAAAAAAGAGACAGACTCCGAATCACGTAGTCATTCTGATCTAGTGATGAAATGCAGACACATACGTAAGGCAACTGGAATCTTTATATTGCAGCTGTTTCTCTTTCCATGGCGCGCAAACACTGTGAGAAGGTCCTAGTTCGATGAGATCTAATCCTTTGCTGGATCTCCAGCCAGTAATGAAAGTCGCTGAGTGTTTTCCCTGGATAGTGTTTAGACTGCATTGCATTACTGTTAGACTGTTATCTTTCATAATGCATCTCCCCTCACTAATGTATTGTATGTATCTACCTTCTCACATTATCAGAGTGTCTAGCAGTGTATCCGAACCATAACAGTATCCATAAAGACCAAACACACCAGCCAAACTGGCAGCTGGTGACCTCAACAAGCAGGAAACGTCCTAGTTTGAACTAGGGCTGGGTTTAATAAATATTCACACATTCACAGTGGTTTTGCTAGCGAGATCAAATTAGGCAACATTAATATTTTGATGTTTTTATAATGTGCTTTTTAAATTTCTGTGTTTTTAAGGCACATAAGAACTGTAACGATAGTTCACACCAAGAATGAAAACTATAACTATAAGAATCAGCGTCCACACCAATGCACAATAAAGTCTTGTTTATTATATGCGCATGCTGTTAGTGCTTATGTCATCTGCGCGTTAAATGGTCAAGCCAAGTTGTGTGGATTCTGATTGGCTGTCGATGTTTTTTATCATTCATCTGAAATAGTATAGTCTCTGATTTAAACTTCAGTAGCAAAATCACAATCAACATGACGTTAATTTGCGGGATGCAAATCAGGCTCAAAATTGGCCTTAAAATCTTCAAGTGTGTGGCCAGCCTAACAGGCATTGTTTGTCAAAGGAGGATGGATGGTTGTATGGTCTCTTGTTCTTTATGGTTTGCTTGAACGGGAACGTAGAATTAAGGATGTGATCATCTTTTCCATTTTGTGGCAGAGGACGCCCTCAAAAGTAAGTCATTGCTGTTTGTTTTGAGCATCAATGTCACACGTGCTCTGCTGTGGATCAGTTACTGGAACAGCTCAATGGAACGTTTCATGCAAGTTCATTTTAAGTACCCGCAAGTTTATATTGATCTGGAGATGGAGGCCATGAGGCCATCTTTTAAACCTCTGTGTGTATGGCTGTTTTCTGTCCTTTGTGAATATTTCATCAGAGGACGCCCCTCTGCATTATTAAACTCTACATCTGAACCAGAGGAGAAAGGTGAAGAATTTGCACTTTACATGTCACTGCCTCTCATGGCACACTCAGAACTGGGGACTAAAAATACCTCTTTTTTTTGGCCTTAAATTGTGCTTCCACTTATGGTTATGCAGAATCCGTTAAGAGCTTCTCAGATTTTGAGATGGTTTGGTGGACCACATCAAAGCATCTTTAACTCTTAGCGTCTTAAATAATGGAAGGTAAGGGCGGAAGGGATCATTACCTCTTCTCAGACGTTTAGGGAAATTTGTGTGAGCTGGAGCTCTTCCGTTCAAGCCAGAACATGGAATCTGCTGGAGTTTGTGGTTGTGGTTATGTGTGGGAGTCAACTGCTAAACGATTCACAATTTCTATTGATAAAAATCATGACCGATGTAGATTTGTATGGCTGTCATTGGACCGTACTGCTTTTCAGTATTCACATTTGTGTGTGATGAGAGAAATTGAGTTGGATGCGGCTCAAACAAGGTGAAGAGGAACTTGCTTATTAAGGGGTGTTTGGTGGCACAGCATGAAGTGTGAAGTTATTTAGGGATGCTAAGAAATGTGCCATCATGGCTCATGTAGCATTCAATTGATATGCGGTCACAATTTTGTATAATTTTACAATGGCTTTGAATGTGGCTCATCATCATGTAAGAAGAATTTGCAGTCAGAATTAGGGCTGCAATGAAATAAATCCAAAATCTGGATATGGCTTAGTGTGATTATTAAATTGCAAAAGCTGAGATTTAATTAAATATATGCGCTGTGTGTTTCAGAGTGAAGCACGTCACTGTGTTCTTACATGTGTGCAGCTCATTATCTGCCAGTGTTTGCATGCAAACTAGCGCAGAAAACCTGCAATTTAATTTTTTTTCAATTGGATTTTAAATTTCAGAAAAAAATCGCAGTTAGATTTTTTTTTCTTCGTAAATCGTGCACTCCTAGTCAGAACTATTGGTAAGTTGTGTCAGATCTTTTATAACAAATGTAAGGTGAGTCAGAGTCTATCGATAATTTGTTGATTGGATGGAGGCAGATCAACAGAATGCAGATTAGATTTTATGGCTTCCAAAGTTATCGTTAATTGTGGTTATGGTTTCATTCATTCAAGGCAGAATGGAAAATTCATGAGATTAATCATTTTAATTAATTATACATTTTTATAAACTTAGAAATAACATCTATATTTATAAATATTCTCTATTTATACATTATGCAGATTCATTTATACTAAGATCATCATATTTTGGGATCCTTGGTATTCAAAAATTCAACTTCTACCAACTTCTACATTACAATGTAAAGCGACCTTGAGGTACGGAAAGGCGCTATATAAATAAAACTTCTTCTACCAAGTTCTACAAATTTTTACATAACTTTTTCAAAGTGGATGAGTTCATTTGAATATTTACTTTAATTCCTCTTATACTTGTGCTACAGAGGCACATTTCTGGTGAGACGGTGTCAGTTCATTTTGAGATGCTGAACCGAAACGATGTGAATGAGAAAGGACTGCCTTGCATTGCATGTTTCTTTGCTAGCTGATTTAGTATAACATGATTTGACTGGCCAAAATATGGTAATTAGGGTAGAATAACAAAAATGTGGCTCCAATTATTAAAGCTAGAAATGAAAGACGTTCTTTTGTCATGAAATCCATGTCATCTGCATCAGAAGGCAACAGTGGGATGAATTAGCGAGAGTTATTTGGCTAGGACAGACCAGGCTGCATTTGATGCCTTTAAAGCGTTTGCCATCATCTGTAACTCATACTTTCAAAAAGTAGTTATGGTTCACTGGCTGTATTACGAGAACTATAGAGGAAAAAAAGTTATGACTTAGTCATTGGGTCAAATGAGACTTGGCTCAGCTGCAGCAGCAGGAGGAGGGGAATGAGGTAATGTCGTCGTTTTTAATGGCAAACGTGCTTAAGGTAAATATTTGCACATAGCTCATGCCATGAGAGCACTTCTGCGGTATATCACATCCACATGTCTCAAGCACTTTTAACTGTTTCTAGATGAAGCTCGGTTGACCGTACCCTGAGGCCTCATAAAGGGGAAGTCATGGTATGACTTCAGCCCTGATAACCTCAGTTTGGAGAGCTTGCTTGTGTGCAAGCAAAATCAAAACAGAAATGATATCCTCCAACAAGAGAAGGTTGTATCTTTGTACTGTGTTTCTGACCATCTGTGTTCTGCTGTGTCCTGTTGGTACATAATTTTAAGGGGTCCTATCATGAAAAATGATCTTATGAAATAAAAGGACTTTGTGTACTAAGAAAACGTATCAGAACTTTCAGAACTCAAAACATTCTATTCCCAAAAGAGCATCTTTTGAAACTAAGCTGCAAAAATGGCTCATTCTCAACTTTGTAACTTTGTGACCTCACACTGATGAATGCATGAACACATGATGATTCAAGGTTCATGTCAGAGATACCTATTGTGTCATCAGAAACTTGACACTGCCATTCACCGTGAGATAACATCGATAAACTTTCAGTAGTCCCTACAAAACCAGTCAAATTCATATTGCGACGTACATTTGAGTGAAATGGATTATGGAAAAATAAATAAATGTATGCACTTGTAGGTTCTAGCCATCGGTTTTTGATTGGAAGGAGGCAAATCGACTGAATGCTAAATATTTTTACAAAATAAGATTTTAAGGCTGCCAAAGTTAACATTTAACTTTAGATGATAATTGATAGTATTAATTCATAGTATAATCGATACTACCGGTACTGCAGAAAGGCTAGTATCGTTATTTTTATTTGTTTATTCATTTTTTTGTATCAACTTGTTACCTATACCCCAGTACTTTTGACAGCACTGGGAGGATATACTATTATTCCTAAACACCAGTTGAACTAATGAAATAAAATGTGTGAATGTTTGCCAAACTTTGTGCTTTTACTGGTTGTGTATCCTTCTGAAGGATCTACAGTAAATGGTAGGAATGGTTTAGGAGGTTTATTTTAACAAGGTTCCTGTTAATTGTGGTCAGAGCATCAACATAGGGGCTTTCGCACCGTAGGAACCTTTTCATACAGTTCCTATAACTAATGGCGGAAGTACGCGCTTTTTGGTGTGGTTGCACAGCAGGAACTGGGAACGATTTTAGTTCTAGTAACGCCTTTTGGGGGAACTAAATTAGCTCCTACTTCAGAGTAGGGTCTAACCCAGCACAATGGGGACTTCCAGTGATGTATGTGTACGTTAATTGGCCGAAAGCATGAAAAACACTGGCACCAGTGTGCAAACACAGTTTATAGCCTGTATATGTACTCGACGCAGAAGTCCAGGCACTTCTCAACCTTTACGCTGAGGAAATCCAACGCGACAACGGGACCAATCGAAACCTGATTATGTATTTCTGCTCAGCTAGTGACATTGGGCATCAACCACACGGTATAATACTTATACCGTTTACTTTCTTTTTTTAACAGTTCTATCTAATAACGGATAAGATATGATTGTAAAACATCGTAAACTAATAAAAACGGAGCATGGGAGCAATGTGTGTTCAGGCTCTGGTTAAGTCATTCTCATCGGCGTCTAAATTAAATTCCTGCACAACAACCAGACCGGCAGGACGTCAGTCACGTCATGGTTTACGTCACTTTAAAGTTCCAACTGGTGGTGCGAATGCAATCAGGAAAAGGGTTCTAGAGGAACATTTAGTTCACGGGGGACTGGTGGCTAGTTCCTAGAACTAATGGCGCTTTTCCATTACCAGTACCAGCTCGACTCGACTCGACTCGCCTTGGCTCGGCTCGCTTTTCGCTCCGTTTTCCATTGCAGAAAGTACCGCCACAAATAGTACCCGGTCGTCATAGCGACGCCTTTCGTTCCTCGTTGCCCCATCAAGCTCTCGCTGGATCCTCTCTTCGGCAACCAAACAAAAGAAAGTCTGCACCTCCTCGTTTGACCACGGCGTATTCTTCCGAGTTGCCATAATAATAGTAGTAAGTTTAGTAACTCTGGCCAAACTATTTAAAAATGGCGGGGTTATTTATTCTGGATACTCCATCTGGCGCGTGCAATGATGACGCAGATTCTCTGTGACCAATCAGCAGTCGGCATTGTTTTCACGTCACATTTTAGTATCGCCTTAGCTCGCTTAGAACCTCGCCGGAGGTGGTACGAAAAAAAGTACCCGAAAGCAGGTACAGGTACAACTTTTACACAGTGGAAAAGCAAACCAAGGCGAGTCGAGTCGAGTCGAGTCGAGCCGAGCCGAGGCGAGCTGGTACTGTGTAGTGGAAAAGCGCCATAAGTTCCTATAACTACCGAGTGCAAAAGCACCTATAATTTGCAAAGAGGCTGTTATTGAAGAATGGGGCAGTAAAAAATGTATTGCTCATTCACAATTGAAGGCGACTGTTAAACTGACTGTTTAAAGCTTAGATAAAGGGTGAAAATACTTGAAAATGACACAATTAAAAATGGACTTTAAAGGACAAGAAATAACTAAAAATGTTGTGTGATCCCTTTAAGGATGAACTGTTGAAAGCGGATTTCTGACAGTGTGACTTTTCTCTAGATATATAACCGAGTTAAACAAAGAGTGGATCTGAAACAAGTCAAAATAGACAACATGGTTGTACCTGAGATGTACAGAACAGGAAGTGAAATGCTTGGCAACTAATTCATGGAATTCCCTTATGCAATAATTTGGTGAATGATTTCCTTGTTATACCTCACCCAAGTCATACAAAACAGTTAAGGTACACATATCTTTTGTTTCATGTTAGTTTAGAGGTTAAAAAAAAGCTTATCTTAAAACCAGTTTTGTTTTTTTAGTTATGACAAAACAAGGAACAACATTGTTCACAAAGATACATTTACTTCCCTGTAATTACTGAAATGCTCACCACATCTTGTTTTTAAACAATTGTATAATGCTAAAAATATTAAAGGGACATTTCCTGCTCATGTTCTGGGTGTTTCAAAGCTGTAGATGCAGGAGAATTCTTTCAAATTGAACCCAGATGGTTGACTAACCTACATACAGGTGGGCGGCTCTCTTGAGAACCGATTCTGCATGAATAAAGCAGTTTCAGGCACCAAAGCTACAGGCCACTTACTAAACGTTAAGATTTTCCATATGCTGTTCTGCCAAACTATGCAGCCAAGTGGTCTTGAATTAGTTTGTCTGGATTGGGAAATGTTGTGCAGAAATGGTGATCTGAACTGTAACACTTCTTTGACTACATGCATACTGTTGTATTTTTCAGATCAAGATGTCTGACTCTAGTAGCGGCAAGCCCATTGTGGTAACTTCCTCGGTCTCCCTCAAAGTTACCGCTCCTTCTTTCTACAACCAACCCAAAAAGTTTGCATCTGTTGCTCCTCCACGCCCCAAAATACAGATGGCCCCATCTCAGCCCTCTCCATTTGTAAGCACTGGTGTAATTGGACGAGTTGGAGAGATGCCCCCGCCCCCTTCAGCTGTTTGTGAGGGTAAGGCAATTTCCATGAAAGATGAAATGTGTCATTTCTAATATAAGACCAATCTGTGATAAAGAACAAGAAAAGTCTTTCAACAATCTAGAACACGTGGCAAATTCTTAAAAATGTCATCTTTGTAGTGATGCACCGATGTGAAAATTGTGGCCGATACCGATATTAATATTGCTGTTATGGCCGATACCGATATTTACCGATATCGATATCTCTGTATAGAAAACGCATAGCGAGGATTAGGGCTGCACGATATTGGTAAAAAATGACATTGCGATATAAAAACAATTTCACCAGATGACTTGAATAGCTCTATTTGGAAAGAATGAATTATTCTAGAATGACTGGGGTGGTTTTGTCATGGAGTAAATCCGCATAGAAACTAATATTAATAGAATGTTAACTAATGTAGTTAACTAGACTACATTATAAATGGAACCTTATTGTAAAGTTTTTCCGATTTATGTCTCTTGATGAGTTCAGTGTTGGACAGATCAGTTGTTTTAACCATTCATTAAAGTGAATCGGTTCAAAGGAGTCATTAGTTCGCGAATCGGACGTGTCATTAACGGACCCAGTGCTGCCAACTTAGCGCCTTTGTCGCTGTTTTAGCGACTTTTCAGACCCCATTTTTTCAAAAAAGCGACTAGCAACAAATTTTGCGACTTTTTGAACAAACCTCAGTAACCTCCAAATATTGCCAGTACTGTCCTACGAGCGCAAGGTCTTGCTTTCTCCCTGCCGTCACTCTCTCTAGCTGCGTCTCCCCTGTTTAGTGAATGGCTGAGAGGAGCGCACGGTCGCTGACAGACGCGAATGAGCAGTCTTAATTAGAGATGCACCGATTACAATTTTCTAGGCCGATCCCGATTCCGATTTTTCCTTGAGTTTGACCTGCCGATACCGATTTTAGCCGATTCCGATTTTATTTTTCCAAACCACTTTACAGCACACACAAATATTTATTTTCTATCTTCTCTTTAATAGAACATTTTGCATAGAACATTTTTTGAACAGATAATCGCTATAAAATAGAACTATATAAATGACTCCTAGTGTGGAAAATTCACACACATCTAAAGTGCAGTGTTATGGAAGAACCATTTCCTTTTCACATCCAATATCCAATAAAACAAAATTGATATATTTAGCAAACTAAACTTCTGTATGAAAACAGGCAATAAAATAATATATAAATAACAAAAAAAAAATTCAATAAATATAGCCTTGCAGTATAAAGATATTTATCTCTCTCACACACACACACACACACAGGCCTATTGCAATCACTTGTACATCAATGGCAAGTTATATTTCTCAAGCAGTTCTTCTCTCATCTGACACATGTCCAGCCAAGCTAAACAGGACAAGTGGAGCATGTGCAGGGAAACGATTAAATAATAATAAAAACAAGTTTAAATGGGTAAATTTTCTATAAATATTTTTGAGTCTTCATTTTCTTTCTGACATAGCCTAGCCTACTTCAGTTCTTGTTAAAACACACCAGACATGCAAATTCTTTGCATTTTGGGCACTTTTTGGATGAAATCTTATTTATTTTGTCCATCAAAAGTGTGCTTTCACTTAAATTGAGCGCAGCATAAATAGACACGGCGCCGAAACCCGCGCTTCACTGTTGCTCCCGCGACGCTCCTGCTCGACGCTCACGCGCTGCTCCGGCTCGCGGTGTGAATGCACTCACTGATTAACATGCACGCCGAACAAAAAAAAACGCGCTGCACCTTGTGGTGTGAAACGGCCGTAATTCACGAGGTTTCCTACATGTGTGCGTTCCCTGTGCACGTGTGATGCTGATGTTGCGCGATGTTAATCATGCGGCGCCCGAGTGCATTTGACCGGCATAAAATCGGATTATGTCAGCCTGACCGGCCGGTCGCCGATCATGGCCGATCACGTGAAAACCGGCCGATTCCGGTCACCAGCCGATCAATCGGTGCATCTCTAGTCTTAATGGCAAACATGCTTAAGGTAGTTTTATCACTTATCTGCTTTTCTTTTGTTTTATATTTAAAGAATTTAGTTTGACCATTTCATTTTCCTTTCTTTTCTTGTGCTTATTACTTGTAATACTCAGTATCACAGAGCTTTAGTTCATCCGGTTCCCGAACTCTCTCAATTCAGATAATGTTCCACATAGGCCTATACATTTTTTTGTCATTCACTATATCATATAGCTACTCGTTCTGTTGTCTGAAAAAAAAAAGGAAATGAGAATGCTTTATTTGACAAAATAAAGCATTAATTTAGAGAGAAAACACATTAGGCAGACAGAACGCAAGTACGACGCGATGACGTCATTGATATGCTATTTGACGTATGACGTCATCTAGCGACTTTTAGCGACTTTCCTTTGAAAATAGTTGGCAACAGTGAACGGACCACGACACACGTGTGATTATCCAGGCAGTTTAGGACATCGCACAAGATTTGTCTCAACACAGAAAACATTTCATCACTAGATTGATATTTTTTTTTTGATTATTGAAAGTGTGGTTTGTCATCTGAATGTGTGGAAAGTTTTTTAGAGAAGATAAGGTAACGTTGTTTTAGCACAATTCACAACCAGTGGTAGTTCAGAAAAAAAACTTCGGTCTTCCGACCTTTTACCATCGTGCATTCTCAAAGATATTCAGTCAACTCAATTCATTAATATGCGCGAGGGAGGGAGAGCGAGCAAGACAGTTTGAAGACGGCGCGCGCGACCGGGGCTTTCTCTCTCTCTGCTCGTTCTCTCAGTTAAACAAGCGCAGCAGTCACTCATCTACATCACTCATCTACATCACTCATCTACATCACTCACCGGTCAAATAAGGCTTCGGCGGGACAAAAATACGCCTTAGTAAGGCTGACAGAAAACATCGCGCAAGTTCCAGTCGTCTTGCTCTTGATGTTTAAACTGACATGAGTTGCACTCGTAAAGAATGCGCTCGTGCAAAAACAAACATCCCCGCCCCCACACTCACATCTACACACAGGTCAAATACACAGGAATGATTATCGGCCTGTTCACATCGGCCCTATTTTGTAATCGGAACGATACCGATGTGTAAAAAATTGACCATATCGGTGGCTGATATATTTTGCACCACTACATCTTTGTATAAAGATTGCTTTTATATGGTTTTGGAAAGCGTTTAGGCTATAGTTTTATTTTAATATCATGTAGTGTAGCCATCAAGTAAAAGTTATGCTAATAATATATTTTCCTTACACCTTTAATACATGTGTGTACACCTCTTATTCATTATAAAAAAAAAAATTAAAAAAAAAAAAAATATATATATATATATATATATATATATATATTGATTCATAAATATTTTGTTTTCAATGAGTTGAACCACATGTGATTTTACTATCTAAACTAACCTAGCCTTGTCATTATTTGATATTGACTGACTCACAGTCATGAGGGTCTACGTGGGGTCTCTGATATCATTTCCTGTTTTCTGTTTTTTTACATGCTTCATCATGCTTAGATGCACTACATGACATTGATTTCAAATGTTAACAAGCAGTGAAGTAGTTGTTAAAAGTTTTTTTTTTTTTTTACTTACAAATTAAATGTAATAAAAAAAAAAAAGATTATGCCAAACTATTTAATTTTTTTTCAAACTATTTTTTGAGACTTTATTCTTCATTATGATATCACTGGTGGGTCATTAATCCTTTATTACAGATTGAACATGAGGTGCTTTTTAAAAAGCTTTTCGTGCATTTTCAGACATGACTGTTAAACAATTCACTTTTGAGCAAAGTGTTGAAAGTGTTTTGCTGATAAACTGCTGAATATGATTTTATGGATTAAAATGAACTGCATTTCTGTCTTTACTGGTGTGTGGCATATTCAATATCGGCACTGTCCTTAAAATGCCAGTCCTGATGATCTAAAGAGTTGTTTTTCACACGTGAGAGAAGCAATGAATGCTAATGTAGATAAGCTATGCTATCATGCTTTGTGTTAAGGTAAAAGGACAACAAAGAAAGGGATTGTTTTGTCATTGTGAATTGGTGCGAGTGTAATGAAGTTTCACTGCCTTCGTTCATTAGACTTCCCGCCCCCTCCTCCTCCTCCGCTGGATGATGCCGAGCTCCCAGCCCCTCCTCCAGAATGCCAAATCACACCCCCTGCATCTGATGCCCTTCCTCCTGCATTCCCAGCCCCGCCCCCAGTTGCAGAAGACCTGCACCTCCCTGCACCTCCTGAAGAGTTTATCTCTGTACCTTCTGCTTCCTTCGCCCCACCACCACCACCACCTCCTCCTCCTCCTCTCCCTCAGACCGGTGCAGGTGTCAACTCTCAGGTAGGTTACCAAATATTTGATTTGATTTTAATCTTAACAAGTCTTTACGTGCCCTTGTGTCATTCCCAGCCTTTCTTATTTCTGGTCCTTTAAGGTTAAAAAGCTTTCACACTATACTGACCACAATTGTATGCCTTTTTAAACCTAGAAAACTCCATTCTGACTAACGATGCACCTATATATATTTTTTCAGCTAACTAATGAGCTATAGACATTCTTGTAAACTGAGGTAAATGCAACGATATGTGACATTTTTTTACAAGCTGTTGTATTGATGTCACCTTTCTAAGGTTGAAACACTACACATAACAAAAACACCCTGAAACACTTTTATGAGTTTAATGAAGAACTGTCTCGTCTTCTGTCCAAATATACGGAGCCATCTACATCAGGTGACCTGTAAATGCGCAAAAACTGTTTCCATTGCAGTTTTGCGAAATATTCCTTTTTCGAATTACCTGAAAAATCACCTCATGCCAGTGTGTAAACTTTCTTACGATATATGGGTGTTTGATAAATTGACGTGTTTGCATTGGATGTATTTTCTATTCGCACTTTCAATTTGATCAATTTGAAGGGTAATGGAAACGCGGCTTCTCTTGCCACATTAAAGAGCCCCAAAACATAACTGTATTGTTTGAATTTCATCATAAAATTGACCATTTCTTCGCAAAAGTCCACTCAGCTGACATTTTTCAAATTAATGTAATTTTGGTGCATCATTAATTCTCACTCTTTATGGCCTGATATGGCATTTTACAGTCTTCTGTAATTCTAGTGACTCTTTTTGTAAATGGAGAAGATGGGAAAGTTGAATTGAGCAGTTTGCTGCAGTAAAACTCCCGTGAGACGCAGTTATATGTGCTGTCTGCTGACTTTTCCATAAATAGAGTCGGGGATTATATGGATGTGTTATTGTGGTGAGTACAATTTAATTGGGCTACATCATCACTCTCACAGGGCCTCATTCAATCAAACAAGACCTGCTGTTGCTACTGAGAGCAATAAAAATACGTTTTTCGTGAAACATTTCCTTACTATAGAAGATTTTAGGGATGGACAAAATTTTGCTGACCTTTTGCCTAAACAACTAGTTAACTAATTTGTCTTCAGATAGCGGACTCCGATCAGATGGTTTAGGTAGTGTTCACATAGAACATGTTCTTGTGTTCCAAAACAGCTGGACAGAGCATGCTGGGATGAAGGGGTCTTAACTTTTTAGCTATTATTAAAATTTTGGATGATGCCAGTAGATGTTAGATATTAACCTTTTTTCTAAATTAAAATAGTCAAGTGATTTTAAGCATAAGCAATATTTATTTTGAGATTTGTTAAAGATTACATTACATTACAGTTAAATTATTAGGGCCAGATTTACTAACAGCTTGCACCAGCACAAACCCTCTTTTGCCGTTAAAAAACTACAGTCAGGACTTACTAAAGATACACAGTGAGAAATTAGCGCTGAAAAGGCGTGGACAGAGTAATTTTTGCAGGCGGTCAGGGACCTGGATATTGGATAGGGGACGCTGGCCCAAAAAAGCTTCAGAACCTCTGATTTAAATGAATCATGCAAGGTGATTTACTAAGGTTTGCGCTAGTCAATTCACTGGTATTTGCGCCGTTATTTACAGCCCAAAAAAAGCATGTCTTGAACTAGACGCTAATTTGCTCTGCTCTTGGTGGATTGTTGGTCATTATGGAAATGATCCGGCTGCGTCTCTGTTCTTGAATTTGCGCATCGTCAGTAGATCACACACAGAAGTTTCCACTCCCATCTGCGCATCGTCAGTAGATCACACACAGAAGTTTCCACTCCCATCTGCGTTTTTTTTAATTGCGCTCTCGCACTAATTTGCCCTGTTCAGTAAATCTGGCCCTTGGTGTTAAGTATCTAAATGTAAAAAAGGGAAAATTAGCATGCACAATTAAATCCAATATCCCAGTAGTAATATTATCCTAATAAAAATGCGATTCATGCTATTTAGCTATTCACCTATCTTCATGTGATTTGGGGGTTATCGCATAAAAAAATGCTGGATGGAAACGCAAAGATGCACAAATTCTAAAAATGGACAGAAATGTATGCTCAATTGAGGCGCATAATTGTTTTTTAGCTGATAAGAAGACATGCGCACAAACAATGACGGAATCACATTTACAGAATAAATCCTTTGATGTGCAATAATAAACTTTGCCTCAACAGATGATGTGATTGGATAACTGGAAAACCAGGGGATTAATAACATGACAGCGCTTGTTGGGTTGTGTCTGCGCTCTGAGCCGCAAGTCATTTGATGTATGAAAAAAGCAAATTTTTTTTTATTACAGATCATTTGTGCCAATTTCATAGGAAGTAACAATTTTGTTCTCTTGAACACATGGGATGGAAACGGTGCTTTATTCACACATTTTTTATGCGGTATTCCAATTTAGTTAAATTCACTACTTTGAATGGAAACATAGCCACAGAAAGTACATGTTTCTTCTTTGAAGATTGTGTAGTGATTGAACAGTGCTGTGGTTTTCTGAGAGCAAGACTGTCATTTGTTTGTGTCTCAAACTCATTTTCTTTGTGGATTCATTTAAATGTCAGTGCGGATTCACAAGCACTTTAAGCACATTTATTATCTCATATAATCTGCTCAAATGATTAACTAGGCATGAATTATAATCTAGGAACACTTATCAAGGCACCATTTTCTTTATCCTTTTTTATATCTGTTCTTCACACGTTTAATGTTCTTTGGGTTGTTTTTCAGCGCTGACCCTGTCATTTTCTGTTTCACATATTCCTTTTTTTCTTGCTTTGTACTCTATTCCACCCTTTTATTGCCTAACATTTATATACTCTTGCACTCTTTCCAACACAACATCAGATTTCATGTCCGATTCACCCTTTCTTGTCGTTCTCCTCTCTACTAATCCACATCCTTTCCAACCTCTCCTACACCCCACACACATCTTGCTCCCCCCCCCTCCCCTCCCTCAATTTCTCTCTCTCATATTGTCTCTGGTTTTGTTCTCCATAGAGGCTGATTGAGAAACAGACGAGTTTTGATAGGCAGCTGGGCTCTTTGACCAATATGTTATCAGAGATGGAGACTAGTGGACCTTTCAACCCAAAGGTAATCGCACAACCTTTAACCTCTGACATTCTAATCTTGACCTTCAGGGTTCAGTTTATTTCCCTTTAATTTTTCAACCTTAATGGAATAGTGGCAAGATTTACTCACTCTAATGCCATTCCAAGGCTTACTATTTTTAGAAGAACACAAAAGGAGATGTTTTGACGAATGTTCGTGCTGCTCTATTATTTCAACAGATTAGGTCAACAGATATGAAATTGATTGCAGATGCTGATATTTTAGGGATTTTTAGGGTGGCCAATGACTGATATAAAGCTGAATTTATATATATATATATATATATATAAACACATTCTGCAATAAAATGCATATTTAATTACATAGTATTTACTAAATTAGGAATAAATAATTTGTAAATGAATCACCATGAAAACAAATAATTTGAACTTGATGCAGCCATTCTTAATGATTCTGCAATCCTATTATAGTATATTTCACAAATAAAGCAATTGTTAAATAAGGAAGTAACAATATAAAGGAGGAACAATTATTTTTCACAATCTTAATCTTGCAACATTCTGATGCCACAATTTAGAGATTTTGTAAGGCTTTAAAGTTCCTTTTTCCCCGTCTGATTTGTGACATATTTCTGTGTGTGTTTGTTTGTTTGCTCAGTTGCCTAGCCAGTTTTCATCAGCACCAGCGCCAAAGCCAGTAGCACCACCACCAAAAGCCCCTAAGCCCACCCTCTCCTTTCTGCCCCCTCCTGAGCTGGCGGATCGTCCTCCCCCTGCCCCTTGGGCTGAGGAGCTACGTGCTCGAACACGGCCAGCCAAGCAGAGCACAGCCTCTGCCCCCGCCCCTGTACAGTCATTGGCTAAAGGCCCAGCTGTTGCTCCAAAAACCAACTTCCCTCCCAGTCAGCTGAATTCAAATTTTGGTTCCAAAACAGTTAGTCCTGCACCTTCTGGAGGCGCAAGAGGGTTTAACCATGCCGTTAAAACCCCCGCCCAAAGCTCTTTCCCACCGCCGCCTCCTGCGGCTCCTCCTGCCCCTGTTGCTCCACCAGTGAATATTCCCGCCCCCACACCTGCTTTCAATCTCTCTGAAACATCTCCCATTGGCAGTCAGCAAGGCTTTGCTCCGCCTTCTCCTGCTGCACCCAAGAAATCACCCATCGCATCGTTCAGCAGACCAGCAGGAAACACTGTTACACCAAAGGTGGGTGTGCCTTAGATTGTAACGTGATGCAGTCATTTAAATAAAGGTAAGATAAGGTAACAATTATATATTATTATTATTATTATTATTATTATTATTATTTTACTGTATTTTTTATCGTATATTCTGGTTGGTGAACGAGACTTCTTTTATTTTATTGAAAATATTACCGACCCCCGACTTTTGAATGGCACTGTAAGTCGAAGGATAAATAAAAATAAAGCACACGAGGCTTTTGGGACAGCTTAGGTTTTTGCATATGCATATATTCTGCGTAAATGAAATGTCGCATCGGACTCATGAATTTGGCTGATGTCATGAGACTCATGACACATAGCACTCATCTTTTTTTTTCTGTGAGCTTTGTTGAGCAAACGATGTAATGCAACATCGTCTATGCGGAGGAAAGGCAACTATAGATGTTGAATAGATAAAAAAAAACAGTTGCATTTCGATATGCAAATAGATGTGAGAAAAAGGTCAATTGCAGGTCATATGCTAATATTACAGTGATTCATTGTGATTGATGAATGTTTACTATTCAAAATGTAACCAGTGTGAATCAATAGAAGTTTTTCAGATGTTTACATTACTTAAAATTAGGGATGCACCGATATGAAAATTTCGGCTGATACCGATCATTTTTTCCAATCTAAATCCAATTTTTTATATAATATTTGAGAGCCTGATTAAAACAAACAAAAAAATCTCACCAATAAAATGTATGTGGCTTATATGACAGACTTGCGCTGCACGTGTTGCACTTAACTGTATTTTCCTTTTTTGAAATGATTCTAATCATATTTCAAGCAATTCAAAACCATCATGGCAAACAGTGCTTCTCAGCTGAAGGAAATAATCCATTATCGATCTGCTTTAATATATCGGCCACATTTTCTTATTGGGCCGATAACAAAAACATTAAAAACTAACATATATCGGTCTGTACCAATATGGTGGCCGATATATCGAGCATCCCTACTTAAAATGTATATAGTTGCCTTATACAATGATATGCATAAAACTACAATTTCTGTCATTTCTGAAATATGGCAAACATATGCTGCTGTTTTTTAGGTGTCCGGTTCTGGTGGAGCTCCTCTCACTATGAGGGAAGTAGAAGAGCTGGAGAAAATGACCAAGGACTTTATTAAAGACATGGACAAACATCCTCCTGTGATCACCTCTCCAGCTACAGGTACACCTAACCTTGTGTACACACACACACACCCTTAAGATTTGATTGACTTTAATTTAAGACATCCGTATGGGTTTTGTTTAACACACGGCAGACAAGCTGTGATAAACAGTCACTGACTGTGTAATGGTTCAAGGCTTCTCTTGCTCTTTTTCTGTCTTCCTCTCTCTTTATCTGTCTGTGTAGGTGTTTAGCTTGATGTAGCTTCTCTATCTCAGTTTATTACTTCATTATCAGAGTCTAAACAGCACCGTGCTTCACCTCTCCCATGTCTGGATCTCTCTGGATGAGTGTTGTAATGATCTCACTCTGTCTTTGTCAGTACCGAAGGTTTTTTTTTTTTTGGTTTCTTCGTAGCTTAGATGTGCGTGCAGGTGAAAACTAAAAATACTTTTTGATCCGTTTTTGATTAGATCAACCTACTTTCACATGCAACTGAAATAAACAGTTTGTTTGTGTATTCATGTTCTGTTTATGGTTTATTTTTAAGTCTGATTATATTCATAGATTGATTTTGTTCTTTTATTGCCTTCTTGTGATGACCCTTTGCTAACTCGGCTTTGTTATCACAAGAATAAATACATTTTTAAAATGTATTAAAATAGAAAATAATTATTTTAAAATGAAAAATTATTTCACAATATTACTGTTTTACTGTATTTTTAAATTAAATACTGGTACCCTGTAAGGTGCAATATAAATAAACGAACGAACGAAATAAATGCAGCGCTGGTGAGCATTTTCTTTCAAATACATACATTTTTTTTAATGTTTCCAAACTTTTGACCGGTATTGTATGCATAACTATGACTACGTCATCCGCAGTGCTCAATGGGAGTGAACTGGCAGTAGAGAGTTTGGGTGAGATTTGCTTGTTGCGATTCTCTGATTGGTGGAGGTTTTTTGTAGAATCATGGGTAATGTAGTCTTTCACCAAGAATTCCACAGTTAGAGGATTGTTTTCAAAATGTTGAAATAATACTGGCTGATGGCTTCAACAAAAGCATATAGCATCAATGAACCCTATAGCTCATAGGTCTGTCTTTAAAGGTTTATAAGTTAACATTTAAAAATCAGTTCCTCTCTCTAAATGGGATTTTTTACATCTATAACCCGACTGTTGTACATCCAACCACTGAACAACATGCTCCTAATTTTAATTTTGACATGTTTTACTCGCACGAATAAGAAAATTATCGCACAATTTCCGTAAATAAACAGTAAATAAAGCGCCTCCCGCTGTTGTTTCAAATGTGCGCGCTAACTAACCGGAAACGTCTGAGGGCCAAACACGTCACTTCCTTACATCTACAAATAGCCGTTGAAATGGTCTATATGGAGAATGGCAACAGTTGCTAAGGTAGGGTTGGTCAGGAATGCTTTTAAGGTGGGGTGGTGCTGTTGAACTGAGGCCCTGTTTACATGTGGTATTAAGATGCGTTTTGGTCGATAGGATCACACGCCTACTGGTCTAAAGCGTTAACATTATGGGAGTTGCGCGCTAGCCAGATGGGATTTAAACGTTGTCAGCTGAAGACCAAAGCACATTGTTCTCTAACCATTCCTGATTTCTAACACTCACTCACAGCTTTCAGCGTGGGCTCTCCATATGTTTTTTTCCGTCGTCTCCTAGTGCGTTAACATATGTAAATTGAGTGAACTTATTTTGTCCATTAGATCAAAAGATCTGAGGTAAAAACCATAACGTTACGTTTACCCGCCCATAGACCCTCCGCTCGAAGAAATCAAGACAGAAGTGTTTGAAAGTGGACAAAAGAGACGGATTAAAATACCAGATGTAAACGGGAATGTGCCTCCCTCGTCTACTTTTGACAAAACGCATCGTAATTCCAGTTGTAAACATGACCTGAGACCTTTAGAGTACAATAGTACTTTAGTACAACCTCTCCAGTCACCCAATTATCATCCTGGAGACTAATCTCCGTGTTTGCTGCTCCATAATGAACTTTTCTTTATCTCATAAATCTCTCATTATTATTCTCAAGCTCTGTTTTTCTTTGCTAAAATAAACATATTTTCCCTTTCAGAAGTGTGTGGTAAATGTGGAGAAGCTCTGTCTAGATCTCAGCCAGCAGTAAGAGCAATGGAGAAACTCTTTCACTCCCATTGTTTCTGCTGCATGAGCTGCCAGCGCCCCCTGCAGGGCATGCAGTTCTACGACCACGAGGGGACGCCTCAGTGCGAGGACTGCTACACGGTGAGACAAACCCGTTTAGATGCAAGACATTTCATATTCACCGTTCTTTAATTGACACATTGCATTTTTTGGTATCAGAAAACTTTAACGATAGTCAATGTTATCCACTTTACAGACTTTTATGAACGTGGGGAATTTTCCAGAGACTTTAGTAACCCACTCCGTTTGTTGGGTTGGATTTTCTCACCGTTTGTCTTTGGGTGTGATTGTGTGTTTCCAGAAATCTCTGACTGTGTGTTCCCTCTGTGGGGAGCGGATCACAGACCGTGTCCTGAAGGCGGTGGGTCAGTGTTTCCATGCCCACTGTTTCCGCTGCACTACCTGCAGCTGCACCCTGGAGGGCGCTCCATTCATCACAGACGACGACAACAACCCCTACTGTGTCAAAGATTACCATCGGTGAGCCATCTCACTAATCACAGACCAATCAAAACACTCCATTATACACTGGTATACTTGGAGCATTTGAACTAATTATCCCATTCAATCAGGTATCAGTATAATGAACAAAAGTGTTCTTTTTAAATGGGGTTTTCTTCAACTAAGGGACACTTTTAGCATAATAAAATTAAACTTCCTTACAACAAAGTTTCAAAGTTAATTTGCTTTATTGGCGGTTAAATTTGGAATATTAATTGCATACACTTTTTTTTGTGTCTTGCTAATGCATTTCTTAGTTAGCTTTTTATGTATCCTAATTACACCCAATTAAATGCATACTTTTTTTGTAATTGAATTACAGCTTGATTAGAAAATGAGGCACAAAAATGTTGTTCACAAGCAATATTACCTTAGTTTTTTTTTTTTCTTCACACATCATGTCTTGTATTTAATTTAACATGCTTCTCACGTCCTTATAAAGTAAACTACTTTTAAGAGAACTTTACCAGGGGCAAAATGGTTTATTGTGGTGGACTCTACAACTTGGGCATTGTTGTAATTTGTTTAAAACGTTTCTATAAATCATTCCCACACAATATATATTGAATTGGTTTATTACGATTCCACTGTGTTATAATAGTTTTTTTTATTGTCATGTTTTTTTATGGTGGATTTTCATATTTTAAGAACGAAAGTATGATTAGGACAAGAGAGAAAAAAAATCTATAAACAAAAAATGTAAAAATTAATGTAGTATATTTAAATAGAAATTAACACTTGAAAAATGAAGGTGCCTGAAGTTGAATAAACACCCATATACAATTTTATATAATATTTAAAAATGTTAACGCTATAGGTTTATTAGTTAACATGAACTTACAATGAACAATACTTCTACGACCTTTATTAAGCTTAGTTAAAGGGATTGTTCACCCAAAAATTTTAATTCTGTCATCATTTACTCACCCTCAAGTTATTCCAAACCTGTATGAATTTCTTTCTGATGAACACAAAAGAAGATATTTTGAAGAATGACAGTAACCAAACAGTTGATGGGCCCCATTGACTTCCATAGCATTTTTTTCCATATTATAGAAGAATGGAATCAACTGTTTGGTTACAGTCATTCATCAAAATACCTTTTGTGTTCAGCAGAAGATACAAATTCATACAGGTTTGGAACAACTTGAGGGTGAGTAAATGATGACGGAATTTTCATATTTGGGTGAACTAACCCTTTACTGTTAATTTCAACATTTACAGATACATTATTAAAATCAAAAGCTGTTAATGCACTGTGAACTAACATGAATAAACAATGAAGTGCTGTATTTTTATTAACTAAAATTAAAGCTACACTGTGTGATTTTTACCCCCATTTAGCGGTGAAAAGGTATATGACCATCCAGTGAATATTAGTTTCTGTTCCTCTCAATTCCGATTTCGTTTTAACTCCTACGGTGGCCAATGTAGTCCAAGATTAACATGGCTTCCAGTTCGACCTCGTCCATGAGTGTTCCTTCAAGTGATGAGGTTATTTTAGAAAACTATTATAATTTGCAGTAATTTAATTAGTCAGGTAAAGTATAGGTTATGACATCTATGTAAAATGAATAATAGTTTTATGTTTTCGTAATTTTTTTTTACCATTTCATTGCTAACATCAGTTATTAGGTTCCCAGACGAATGCAAGCTAATCTTAGTAAAGTAACTTTTATTTTTAACTTTTAACTCTTTTTCGCTTCCTTGGCGACTCTGATACGTATCCTCGAGAATAAGAGTGATCCTCCATCAGCAACAGACTTTCAAAAAGGCTTTCAGGTTTTTATATATCAGTCTCAAGCAATCCCCCTCTTCACATTCGACACGGTGCCATCGAGTGTTAAAGCGCTAAAGGCGAAGCTTGAATTAACGGGTATGTCCTTCTTTGGCTAATGTACTTTCAAGATGGAGGGGCAACATGGCGACCGACATTAGAACCCCTTACCCGTATGTATTTTCAATGGCATATTATACACTCACGAGAATACTTTATTACTTGAACGAAGTAAATATACATTAATGAGCACATATATTTTTGAAAGAACAAAGTGTTTTTAGCTAAGAATAAACTAAAAAAGTTACACAGTGTAGTTTTAACAAAGATGAATAAATACAATAACTAATGTTAACAATTGCCATTATTGTCAAATGTTACCAACATGTTTTATCTTAACCTCTCTCCTCCTTTTTCTGTTTCTCAGCCGTTTCTCTCCACTCTGCGTGAGCTGCAATGAGCCGATTATTCCCGACCCTGGAAGTGAAGAGACCATCAGGGTCGTTGCGTTGGAGAAGAACTTTCACCTGAAGTGCTACCGATGTGAGGTACGAACGCTCTTTCTTTAGTTATCTTTACCTATTTGTTCTAGCCTCAAATTAGAAGTCATGTTTTAAAATAAAACATTGCTCGTTGATTGCAGGATTGTGCCCGTCCCCTTTCCATCGAGGCAGACGCTGACGGCTGCTACCCATTGGATGGCAGAATTCTGTGCATGAAATGCCACACCCAACGTGCCAAGCAGGCCAAACAGTGATTGGTGGAAACTCACACATACCTAAACCAAATTGAAGACACATAATTGGCTTAGTGTTATAAATCTCTCTTCCGTTTCACATTCTGATTTTCCTCATGTTTGCTCAATGTCAGTTTAGCCTTTTCTCGACGAAGCTCTACTGCTTTTTTTGAATGGCCTTATTCAGAGCCCAGCCCATAGCTTGCCCTGTTTGGCCTGGCGTCTCTCTGCCAGGGCCTGATGTGTGCGAGCACAATGTTAGTGCCTCCATTTTGAATGTTATATACGACACAATTTCTACCCCTAGATTGTTTAATATGTAGAGTAGTGATTTTAGGACCTTTTTGTGGCTTGAATTTTTACTGTAGTGGCTGACTCTGTGCAGAGGTAATGTACTGCACTGCCGTTTGAACTGCACAGCACGACTCCCAGCATGCCTTTAAAAAAAACATCCATAAATTGTACCACAGCTGACTACTGAGGCAAGACGTATAGTTTGTATATCCACCGTCATCCATGCACTTTCAATAAGGCTTTTCCGAAACATGTTGTAGTGGATGAGAAGGGCTCTTTGTGAAATTGTAGTCACAACAAATGTACAATAAGCAAAAACAAAGGCAGGGAAAGATGCGATTTGTCATGCATGCTTCACTTATCTAACCGTTTACTTGTAAATGAACAAATATTTTAAAAAGCACATCCTAAAACATGTCGAACAAAACATGTGATACAGTTGAGTAAGTTTGCATTGATTATCATGCCAGTATCAGTTCAATTATTTTCCATTCCATATATTGCCAGAGGTATTTAGCGATTAAACAATTGTAGGTCTGTTTGACGATTAAGTATTTCCAAAGAAAAGCACATCAATCACTGAGCCTCTTGTAATATTTACATAGACTACTGTAATAAATCTATGACATTGTAGTTAAAGCTTTTTTTTTTCTTAAAAACGTCTGGATTATGGATAAAATAGTATTATCTACACAAAAGCTCTGGTTATATATAACCATTATATACAGCAAGATTCAACATCACAAAACTAACGACCATTTTTATAATTTTTGGCAAAAGTAACAGTGTTACTGTAGACATACTAACACGATTCTGAACAGATTGAACTCTTAAATGTTTCTCAGAAATATTTAGTTTTTAACAGTCACCATTCCCTGTGATTAATGCACAGAATCCCAACATTTGACATGTTAGTTCATTTGTTTTGTTGTGTTTACAATAACAACTATTGTCTAAGACCACTCATTTTGGCTTTAAGGTAGCGCTGATATCATTTTGAAAATTGTATGTTTTACATAGCTCATTTTATTTATCTATGCACCTCTATCTATGTGTTTCTCTTCTTGGCCTTGTCCCTTGACAATTATGTCCAAGAGTATAAGTCCAATTCTAGTATTTGATGCAATCGAATAAAACAATGGCTCCAATAAAAAAAAGAAACTGTTATGCATGATTGTTGTTATTGTTATTACAGTGTTTTTATACATCATTTTTCACGCCCTCATTTTCATGCTGGTATCACAATACTGCTGAATTCAGTAAGGCATTATGGACCATTTGAACACTTGTGGTTTAGCCTGTATTTACCATTTAACATTACATTTTTTGTTGTAAACTCAACATCTAATTTCCTCTCTTAATATGTGAATGTGTGTATGTTTACGGTTGAAAGTATGCCAATGTGTTATTTTTGCTATCATTGTTTTTCTTCCATATTTGTACTGTATTCTGAATTAATAAAACTATAAAATTGACAAACTGACTACTTTTTTCTTTTATCTTTCATTGGATTTAATAGAAAATGTTTCTTGTTTCATTTTCTTATAGTGAAGTGTATTTTTGAAGATCTGTGTGTTTACGTTTTCGCCATGTGACGGCTTTCAAACATGTTCGTTCCCACGCAATGTGTGACGTGCTCTTTTGTGGTTTTGCTCCTCTCACACCCCCTCAATTCTTATCAGCCCGCACCAGCTTCACATACGCCACTGATAGTCAGGACTGTCGACGTCTGTATGTAAAAATGTGAATATTTATGAATATTAACCATACCACTTCCTGCACCGATGAAGCTTTAAAAATGCACATGCAGCTTTTTTTCTTTATTTTGTCAATTGGTGTTTTCCCATGTTTAACTTGGGTGATATAATCCAATTCATGGAATTTGGAGCAAAATCATCTTCTGGCCCTCATACATTTAAGAAATGGTGAAGTTCAGGAAATGCATCCAGAAATGCCCCATTTATGTATGAGTAAAAGTGAGGGGTCTTGTGGAAAGCCAGGTCATACATGTTTATCAGTCAGTGAAAGAGTGAACAGAGAGTGTGATGAGGGAAGATAGTAGTTGGATGACTTGTTGCTGACGGAGGGAGAGATAGAAAGAGGAACAGAGTGACGAAATAGAAAGCTTTGCTGGAAGACCAAGATGTAGGAAGAATCCTGATCAAACGACCACATAAGAAGAACAAGATGAACGAGAACCCAGCTGTTCATCAGGTGAGGCTTTAAATATATTTACAATTTTTCATTTTGTGGCTTTTGCCAGTGTTAATATGACAGTGGTAGTGGTAGTTACAGGAAATGACAGAAGAAGGTGGGCTGGCATCAGGGAATGCAATGAACCAGATTCAAACTCCAGTCACCCATATTGCACCACCTTATAACAGTGTGCAGTAGATTGTTGCCTAAATGACGACGTTTTGCTTTATATCAGAAAGGTATATGCCTACATAATAAATGTGTTGTGTGTGGTATAGTTAAGACTCCTGGTTCACTGTCCTCTATCCACGTGATGCTCTTACGAAAGCTGCTACTTCTCGGGTTGTTGGCGCTGTTCTATTACACAGCTCACTGGAATACTTGATTCTGATTGGTCAATCTGTAAAATATTTCGCATCGTTATTCATAGCATTTCGCACACCCAGGTAAATCAGGAAATCGGCGCTTCTTTCGTGTATTTTTAATATGCGTGCCGTACATATTTACCGTTTCTTTCCGAAATTTCACGGGTGAAATGCAGTCCTTTCCATTCGTGCGACCCGCGCGGAAAAAGTTTCGCAGGCGCAGGTCGCGCGAATTCGAAGTTTACCACCACAAAGCTGTCTGAAAGTAACTTCAATGAGCTGTGCTTCATATTGTTGTCGAGTTTGTCTTATTGTTTGGCCTATTGTACATAAGGAACTGTTTTTCTTCATAAATGTTTGAAATTGTTAGTTCACCTAAAAATTATTTAAATCTCATAATTTACTCAGCCTCAACCCATTCTTCTTTCAGCCAAACACAATCGGAGCTATTCAAAATCCTGGCTCTTCCAAGCTTATAAAATGGGAGCGAGTACCTGAGATTTTGAAGCCCAAAGCGCATCCATCCATCATAAAAGTAGCTTTAGTGATGATGGCACAAGTAGGCACAAGTAGGCTCTTGGAGATGTCCATTTGATGTATTCACATTTACATCTGCATGATGTATTTTTTTAAATATTTTCTCATCTGCAATACGTCTCTAGGACGTTTCCTGTTAGATGTCATATAGACATTTAGAAGATGTTTTTAAGATATTTAAGATTTAAAATGTATGCAAAACTACATTTTCTATGATGTTTATCAGATGTTTTTACAGCGCTTTCCGGTCATCAGATTAACAGATTTTTAGCAGACATCTTACAGACGTACTATGTGCTATCTGGGAAGCGATGTGTTTTTGTAAGAATGATTATTCATATTTAAAACTTTATAAACTATAATCACTGGCTTCCGGTTATGGCCGTAGGCGAAGTCTGGTTCTGGTGGAAGAGTGACCTCTGACCCGACGTATGGCGTAGGATCAGTAGCGGAGTGGCAATCGGGAGAGTCGGGAGTTCTCTTACGAGAGGTTCTCTCGTATTGCGTAAGCTAGCTTACGCTACGGGAAAGATTCATCTTTGCTGAGATATTGAAGCCAAAAAATTATTTCATAATTTGTATCCATACACAACGCAGTTCCTCTGCGGCAGACCTAGAGCGGGCTAGCTAGCAGCTCATTGGTTCGCTCAGAGAGAACTGCTTAAGCCTATGGGAGAGCGGGGCTGAACCCGCTTCCAATGAGAGGCGCCCGCGCGCTCATTGCGTCATGGCCCGCCAGAATGGGCGTGGCCATGGTGTATATAACAGTCTCTCCCAGGCTTATATGTTGATTCATTTCATCTTCAGCGAGCTACACGCTTCTGCTGTCCTGAGAAAAGCCGCCGTCGTGGAAAAGGCACCTTCTAGCGAGCATCTAGGAGTCTGAGGAAGCCGGCCGTCTTCGCCACCTTCAGCCGTCCTGCAAGCTAAGCCATCCGACGGATTCATATCCTTACCAAAAATCGTCTTGTATTGTGTGTGTGTGTATCTAAAAGAGCAGCGAGCGTCTTTTTTAAGATGCCTCGCACACCTGCGGCTCATGCCGCGTCCCTCTCAGCGCCAGAGCCCGCCTTCTTCTGCGCTCTCTGCCTGGGACTGGGACACGCAGAGCTTTCTCTCGCCAACGGCGGATGTTTCCTCTGCGATTGGGCTTCTGTTGTTCTGTCGACTCGAAGCGTTACGCCGCCTCCCCCTCTCACCGCCTACGAGCGCTGAATGGGGGACGAGCCGCGTACAGCTGTGCCAACCGCGGCTAGCTTTCTTTACTTTACAAGAGAGCTAGCCCGGCCGTCACCGGTAAGTGGGTTTATAGTGCGTTAAGTTCCGTCGAGGCCGAACTAGTCACTGCTATCACACCCTCTTATCTGCTCGCGCTATTAAGCCTGTGTCTTCCCCCTAGATCAGTGGTGAAGCACAAAGCCTTTCGCGCCAGAGACCCGTGTTCGATTCCGGTTCTCGCAGATAATTTGTTATGCAGCTCTGAGCTCTCGGCTAGCTTTCTTACGTTACAGAAAGCGGCCGCGCTCTCCCGCCTGCATATAACGCTATATAAAGGGTCTATAGTGTATCAGTTCCGCTGAGGCCGAACCTGTTTCTGCTATCACGCCCTCTTATCTGCTCGCGCTGTTATGTTTGTGTCTTTACCCCTGGCTCAGTGGTGGAACACAAAGCTTTTCGCGCCAGAGATCCGTGTTCGATTCCGGCTCTCGCAGATAATCTTTATGCAGCTCTGAGCTCGCGCCCAGCTCTCTTACGTGACAGAAAGCGGCCGCGCTCTCCCGCGCTCATGAGAAACGTTCTCATTTCCGAGCATAAAGCTGGGCAAATGGGTTATAGTGTGTTAGTTCCGCTGAGGCCGAACCTGTTACTGCTATCACGCCCTCTTATCTGCTCGCGCTACTGTGCTTGTGTCATTACCCCTGTGAGTGGTGTATCACAAAGCTTTTCGCGCCAGAGACCCGCGTTCGATTCCGGCTCTCGCAGATAATTTTATATGCCGTCACAAGTCCAGTCTCTGCAGGCTAAAAATAGTCTCGTGCCCGCTTGCAGCGCTCACGTTTCTAACACGCACTTGCACGCGACGCGCGTCACAAGTGCAGCCGATTTCAGGCTATATATATATCCCGCTGCAGGCCACTCACGTGACCAGCCTCAGCTGAGAAAAGGACGGCTATTTCTCACCATGGCTGAACCGCCATCAAGGTTTCGCCCTCTGTCAGTCCCCGTTCACACGGCTACTGCAGCAGTGTACACCGCCATCAACAAGCCGGTCTCTTTCCCGCTTGCATGTGCACAAACGCCGCTTTCACCGCGTCCCAGTGAAACAACCCAGAGATATCTCAAAAAGAGCATAAAAGCCTCACGGGTAGAAAAATCTCCCGCTGCGGCCGGACCGCCGTCAAAGCTTCGCCCTCTGCCAGTCCCCGTTATTTCGCCGACTGCTGTAGTGTTGACCGCCACAAACAAGCCGGTGTCCCAGCCCGCTTGCGAGCGACAAAAGGCTGTTTTTGCGGCTACCCAGAGAAATCTCAAAAAGAGAAATCTTGCCAGTTGTGTACAAAAAGTGCCCACAATCATGTGCTCACCGATACACACAAGCATAACATATCCCGTGTCTCTATCAGAGCCCCATCACATGAAACGGGCAGAGCCCGCTCTAGTTTCAGAGAACATAAACACGCCCACGAGCCCGTGCGCGTGTCCCCTCTCTGCTCGCTCTGTTACACGGCCCATAGACTCCTCTCTGAGTGCAAGTCCCATTGCCACACACATTCAAAGCGCGCCCACACACTGTGTCCAGCCCGCTATGTGCAGCAATCAGGGCAATATAGCCTTTCGGCCACTAGCCGCATGCTTCAAAGCGTGGGAAGCCATTCCAGGCATCTCCCCGTGGGTGTTAAGCATTATAAAGAACGGCTATCTGCTGCAGTTTCGCCGCCGCCCGCCTCGTGCACGCGCGCAGCTCGAATCTACTGTCAGCCCGCTGGCCGCCGGCACGCTCCGCTCAGAAATTGCGACGCTGTTGCAAAAGGGCGCTATAGAGAGAGTCCCGCCATCTATGACCGAGTCGGGGTTTTACGGCCGTTATTTTCTGGTTCCCAAGAAAGACGGCGGCCTCAGACCGATTTTAGATCTCAGGTCCTTGAACAAAGCGCTCATGAAGAGACCGTTCAAGATGCTCACTACCAGGAAACTCCTCGCGCAGGTGCGCCAGGGGGACTGGTTCATCTCTCTAGACCTGAAAGACGCCTATTTTCAGATCCAGATAAATCCCCGTCACAGGCCATTCTTACGTTTCGCCTTCGAGGGTCATGTTTATCAATATGCCGTTCTCCCGTTCGGCTTATCTCTGGCGCCCCGTACATTCACGAAGTGCATGGACGCGGCGCTCGCCCCCCTGCGAAGTCAGGGGCTGCGCATTCTGAATTATCTGGACGACTGGCTGATTTTGGCCCAATCAGAAACGGAGCTTCTGTCGCACCGCGCAGTTCTCCTCAACCATCTGGAAGCGCTGGGTCTCTCTGTCAACTGGTCAAAGAGCTCCCTTCTCCCCAGTCAATCGATTTCCTTTCTAGGAATAGATTTGAACTCGGTCACGATGACGGCTCGCCTGTCTACACGCCTAGCCTCCTCGTTTCAGATGGACGCCCGCACTCCTCTGAAAGCTTTTCAGAGGATGCTGGGTTACATGGCCTCAGCCTCCGCTGTACTTCAGCTGGGCCTTCTGCACATGCGCCCGCTTCAGCTCTGGTTAAACAGCCGTGTACCCCACCGCGCGTGGAACACGGGCCGCCAGCTGATCAAGGTTACGCAGACATGTCTCACGGCACTGCAGCCATGGACAGTAGCAGAATGGTTTCGCCAGGGCGTCACGATGGGGACTTTTTCCTGCCGAAAAGTCATCTCGACAGATGCATCCAACACGGGTTGGGGTGCAGTCTGCGAGGGCTCACCGGCCTTCGGCCACTGGTCGACTCAGGAAAGCCCTTTACACATAAACTGTCTGGAAATGCTTGCGGTCGAGAACGCGCTCTCGCGCTTTCTCTCGCTCATTCGGGGACACCACGTCCTGATCCGTTCGGACAACAGGGCGGTGGTCTCCTATCTCAACCGTCAGGGCGGTGTCAGATCCAGAAATCTCTGTCTACTGACACACCGCATTCTAGTTTGGTCTCAGAGCCGCCTGCTCTCGCTCAGAGCGACGCATGTGCCGGGCCATCTCAACGACGGTCCAGACATACTGTCCAGGGACCTCATCTCCACGGGAGAATGGTCCCTGAACGCACAAACGGTCCAACTACTGTGGCAGCTATTCGGCAGAGCAGAAGTAGACCTCTTCGCGTCAGAAGAGAACGCTCACTGCCCAATATACTTTTCGAGGAGCGAGGACGCGCTAGCCCAGGAATGGCCTCGCCGCCCGCTCTATGCATTCCCTCCGATCGCTCTGTTACCACAGGTAATTCAGAGGATCAGGGACACACGCCACTCGGTGCTCCTCATAGCCCCGCATTGGGAGAGTCAGAATTGGGTTCCGGAGCTCACGCAGCTGTCACAGACAGCCCCGTGGCCCATCCCAGTCAGAGCAGATCTCCTCTCTCAAGCTCGCGGCACGATCTGGCACCCCCATCCTCAGCGCTGGGCGCTACATGCATGGGTGATCAACGACTATTCGTCGATTTGCCAGAGGGAGTAAGAAACACTATCATACAGGCTAGAGCACCTTCCACGAGAAGGCTCTATGCGTCTAAATGGTCTGTGTTCTCAAAATGGTGCACCGTAAAACAGCTGGACCCACGGTCATGCGAGGTGCCGTCTTTGCTAACGTTCCTTCAAGAGATGCTGGACAAGGGCAGGTCCCCCTCCACTCTCAAGGTTTACGTGGCAGCCGTCGCAGCGTTCGCTGAACCCCGACGCGCTCAGTCCCTGGGCAAAGACGAGTTAGTCATCCGCTTCCTCAGGGGAGCTAAGAGGATGAACCCTCCGCTGCCCCCGTCGGTTCCTATTTGGGATCTTTCCATAGTCCTCGAAGCTATGAAAGCACCCCCGTTCGAACCGCTCGAGTCTGTGGACCTAAAATACCTCTCGCTCAAAACCGTTTTTCTGATAGCTCTGTCCTCAGTAAAACGCGTAGGGGACCTTCACGCGCTCTCATCCAGCGCCGCGTGTCTTGAGTTTGGGCCGAATGACTCGGTTGTCATTCTCAAACCTAGGCATGGCTATGTCCCAAAAGCGATTGGTACCCCGTTCAGGGCGCAGATTATCTCCCTATCGGCTCTGCCTGCATCCGATAGCGAGCGCGACGCCAATCTCCTCTGCCCGGTGCGGGCGCTGAGGTTGTACACGACGCGCGCTGCCGCGTTCAGACGCGCTGAGCAGCTTTTCGTGTCGTTTGGGGGGCGCACCAAAGGTATGGCTGCCTCCAAACAGACACTGTCTAGATGGAGAGTGGACGCGATTGCCTCTGCTTACGCATCTAAATGCCTGCCATGCCCTCTGGGCATCAGGGCGCACTCCACTAGAGGCATGGCCTCATCGTGGGCATGGTCCTGTGGAATTTCCATTCATGACATCTGTGTGGCCGCGGGATGGGCCTCCCCGTCCATTTTTGTCAGATTTTACAACTTGGAAGTCCCCGCCTTGCAGGCAAAATTACTAGCTGTCTAATGACCAGCTCTCTAAGAAGCTGCATTTCTGAGAGTCCCTCACAACCGGTTCGCCCCTTGTGCTCTCCTTAAATGCTTTTACACTTCATGTGCCCGCTCTGCTGGCCCTATACATGCTTATGTGTACTTTTCATGTGCCCGCTCTGCCGGCCTCATAGTACATTCACTCCACGTTAAATATCCCCCGGTAGATCCCTGGGATTTCATGTGTGGTTTCATAGCGCGCACGGCGTTGACCAGGTGTTCCCGTAGCGTAAGCTAGCTTACGCAATACGAGAGAACCTCTCGTAAGAGAACGAATCGGTTACCTAACGTAACCTCGGTTCTCTCTAGAAGAGGGAACGAGTATTGCGTTCCCTGCCGTGCTTGCGCTACTAGCGTTTCGCTTCACGCTGAAATAAATCAACATATAAGCCTGGGAGAGACTGTTATATACACCATGGCCACGCCCATTCTGGCGGGCCATGACGCAATGAGCGCGCGGGCGCCTCTCATTGGAAGCGGGTTCAGCCCCGCTCTCCCATAGGCTTAAGCAGTTCTCTCTGAGCGAACCAATGAGCTGCTAGCTAGCCCGCTCTAGGTCTGCCGCAGAGGAACTGCGTTGTGTATGGATACAAATTATGAAATAATTTTTTGGCTTCAATATCTCAGCAAAGATGAATCTTTCCCGTAGCGTAAGCTAGCTTACGCAATACTCGTTCCCTCTTCTAGAGAGAACCGAGGTTACGTTAGGTAACCGATTCGTTTTCCCGGTGGGCCGGTAGTGTTTCGAGGCCGCAAGGGCCGGTCTGATAAAATGTATTTATTGGAAGCTCGCCATGCGCACTTGGAGCCCAAGTGAGGGGAAGAAAACTTTTTTTTTTATGAATATTATCTAAAACGAAACATAATTTTGCACTAAGCTTTAGTGGCGTAGGTCGTAGGGTGTGAGCCTGAGATACTCGAGTGCAGCTTTTGATGCGCTCGACGCGAGTTCGAATGCGCCTTTTGCCGAACTCTCTCTTCTCCCTTTTCCCAACACATATGTAAAGATGTAAAATTTATAACCTAACATTAAGGTCTCTAGCGTTATATTTTGCCAACGAACTAAAATTGAAACCATGATATGGCTTTGTGCATTTATAAAACAGCACAAGACGTTTAGAATAGCATCCTGTTTGTGCTGCGTGATTACTTGCTCACGCGATCAGCATGGTGTTTTTTCCTAAATAAAAGCTCAAGGGTTTATAGTGAAGAAATTAGGACAAAAGTATTTTAATTTTCCTATATTATAGTGTAATGTAGGCTGAAATATACTTTTGAAATATTCATTTTCATTTACATATAGTACATTTATAGGCTAAATGGATTTTACGTCATAGGAATAATTATATAAATCATTATTACATTATTATAATAATTGTTTGGCATCCTAAAACACCATTGATAATGTAATGCAGACTGAGACTCTCATAACTAAAAAGATGTTTGAGCCCTCTTTAAATCAATGCTTTTTCTTTGTTCAACGAGCAGTTCATGGGTTGAAGCTCTTAATTTTGATCTCTCAGAGAGCACGAGATTGATGCATTTAACCTTAAAATGTACAAAATTGTCTTGCGGGGGAGCATGCCCCCGAACCCCCCTAGAGGCACAGAGTCCACCCAACATAGTTTCACAAATTTCTATGGGAAAGAACGACCATTTATAAACTTTACTCCAGCAAAGTACAACAAAGTTCCCTTTAAATCAGTAAAACGGTAAATGCTAGCCTATATTAAAATCCTGCTGGCGACGAGGGCCGGTGGTATATGAAATTTCCCGGTAGATTTTTTGGTCCCACTCCGCCCCTGCGTAGGATGCAGGCGTAGCTTAATCTTAGGTGAAAGTGGACACCTCTTGCGGTTCAAACAAATAGGGCTGGGCAACAAACTCAAAATTTTCCTTTAAAAATTCTTGTTTTAGACTAATTCACGACTGGTGTTTTGTTTTTCTATATCCTCTGCGCTTCCACGTTTGTCAATACTCAGGATCTTTGTTAATATAACTCTGGTTGTGTTTTTCTGAAAGAAGAGAGTTTTTTCATTTTCATTGTTCTTTGGTGAACATACCTTGGACTTGCTCTCATTGTGGTTGGATGATTGACATGCTAATGTAATTCCAATCCATCATAAAGTCAATTTTCCCAAATGTGCTTTTAACTTGACATTTTTGAACAACACATTGATCTCAATATGTACACACAGGAAATGGTCACGACACCAGAGGAACAGCCTCGTTCTGATGATTCAAATCCAGTGGACTGCAACAAGTACCGCAGGTGCTTATTTGTTCTCTTTGCCTTCTCTCTCTTCGCAACTACATTAGGTTTGGGCATCTATTCCCACCTGCAAAAGGAATCACAATTGAAATCAGGTACAAAACTAGGAACTAAGCCTTATTCTTGTATAGTGTAATGTCATTGGTAACAGTGGTGGTGATTTCTATCTCTTGTCTTTCAGCTGCTCCTCCTTGCCTTTCTCCCGCCTGTCTAAAAGCATCAGAGCATTTTTCTGTTGCCACGGATCCTTTTTCTCACCCCTGTGACTACTTCCTATTTGCCTGTGGAGCAGGTGGATCTTCCACCAACAAGAAGAGAAAGAGAGTCAAGGGGTCCTCCAATGAAGACAATGGAGAACTGGACAAAAAAAGACAAGTGAGGACAGGAGTGAGGATGAGAAGAGAGGCAGATGTTCAAGGAAAAAGTGATGGACGGCTAAATACATATCCAGACAGACAGACTGCTTTACTGAAAGCCATTAAAGAAATACTAGGTGAGTGAAATTCCACTATGTCTTTTGTACATAAAACAGAACCAATGAAATGGTTTCATAGTGTCTTCAGTTTTTATGTCTGCTTCTAACTGTCTGACTTCCTTAGCCTAAGCTGGTTTACTGGTCTTCTAGTCAATCAGACTGGTCAGTTTTAAAGCGGTTTTGGGCACTAATCACCTGATCAAGCTGGGAGACCAGCTAGACTTGGGTCTATACTACAGTGGTGTTTGATTGAATGGAGGCGCTGTCATTTCAAAGGAATATCGAGTGATTTTGATTCAAAATTAGAAGCACAATTTAAAAAAAAAGACAAAAATGGAATGTATGACTGAATCAGTCTAGATATATAAGATGCATTTTTAAAAAATAGAGTGAATTTTAAAAAAATTATCAGTCTGGGGAACCAAATTAAACTGAAGTACACATGAAACCAAGTAAATCAGCAAACCATTTGTGGGGGTTTTCTTTCAGCAGGATCTATTTATCTATCATTCTGTCAGTCTTTCATTCATTCTATCTATAATTTTGTCTATATTTAATTCACTTCTATCTATCTATCTATCTATCTATCTATCTATCTATTTATCATCTATCTATCTATCTATCTATCTATCTATCTATCTATCTATCCATCCACCCATTGTTATTCTATGTATTCTATCTATTTTTAGTTATACCATTCTCTCTTTCTTTCCCTCTGTCCAAGGCTTAACTTTTGTCAAATATAAGGCAAGACTTTGTCAACATACAAAGTTTGTCTTATTGTTTTTTCAGTCGCTTTGGTACATTTCTTGAATCATCCTTAACATTCGCAAGTGAATTTTTTAACAATTGTAAAAACAGCACCACACAATGGATTACCTGCAAAAGCATGTAAATTGCTCCAATACCTTAGTTAATCTCACAAAAGTTAAACATAAATATTTTTGCTAAATGAACAAATCAATGCCGTCAGAAAGTCAGTAAGATGCTTAATATAGCAGTGAACTTTGTCAGTATTTCCTGATGTAAACTATAGCAATGGTTTTAATGACAATGATTGAAAATGCACACTTGATCTGTATAGCATGTATACATTTCCCCGTCCGGGACACAAATTATCATCCACATCCCATGTCTTCCCTTGCAATGCAGCGTGGAAAAAATCTAACGCTTCACACATCCCCTTTAATGGTGAAAGTCAAGATTTTTTGACTTTTTGTATTTAATGCCTGCTACAGACTGTGTGATTTCGGCAATCCTATAAGATCATTACAAATCACACTGTACGACATGGATCTAATAAACTTGGGTATGACATGTATGTAGACTGTACGATGATGACACCTATTGAATCGTAGGCTACGACGCAAGTTAGTATAAAAGAAAACATCATCAGCATGCGCTATTGGTAAACAAATAGAGTAAGATGAATCTCACTTTGGCAATTGTAGTTTTCATGTGCGCTGAAAAAAAAAGAAGAGTAAGCGAAAGAGGAGAATATGGATGCGGTCATGTCTAAGGAAAAGAGGCCTACTTGGCATGCCAATTTTGTAAATGGAGCTTGAGGTGAGTAGTTTTAAGTTTTAGCACCATGTTGCGTTGATCAATACGCCATTTCATGCTGCATTTTTATTGGCTAGTCAGCAGATGTTGGTTGTAGCAATAAACACACTGTGAGATGATCAGAAAATTATCGCAGGCGATCTTTGGTGGCAAGACCGTGACAACGACTGTCTTTGAACCTCTCTTACTGTGTGACGTAGGACCACCGTTTCGGAGCCACGACCACAAAAATCTTTCGTCTGGGACAACCCAAAATTGTACAATGTGTACCAGGCATAATGCCACGTGTCAAATTTAGTTCCTAGAGGGCCACTGTCCTCCAACGTTTAGCCTCAACCCTGATCAAACTAACATGTCTGTAGCTTTCTAGTAATCCTGTAGAGCTTATTAGCTGGTTTAGGTGTGTTTGATTTGGGTTGGAGCTAAACTCTGCAGGAGAGTGGATCTCGAGGGCCAGATAACCCCTGATCCAAAACAAAAAGAATATTTGAACTTATTTTGATCAACATGACATAATATATTGCAAGGCATTGGCCATTTCAATCTGTATGGTCTCTGTGTGGTCAGAGTCTCCTGAGGAGGGTGTTTCTATGAGTGCTACAGAACAGAAAGCAAAGAAGTTCTTCAAGACCTGCATGGATGCAGAATCTCCAGAGAAAGTGGGTTCAGGACCCTTCCTCACACTACTCCAGCAGGTACACACCCTTTTTTGGATAAGAGAAAGTAAAAAAGAAAAAAGTACACTTTGTTGCATTATTTATTTTGCTCCAGTGTTCTGTTTTTTTACTCTCTCTCTCTCTCTCTCTCTCTCTCTCTCTCTCTCTCTCTCTCTCTCTCTCTCTCTCTCTCTCTCTCTCTCTCTCTCTCTCTCTCTCTCTCTCTCTCTCTCTCTCTCTCTCTCTCTCTCTCTCTCTCTCTCTCTCTCTCTCTCTGTGTGTGTGTGTAGTTAGGTGGTTGGGCAGTATCAGGTGAATGGAATCAGAAAGATTTTAACACCACCCTCACCCTGCTGATGAGCCAGTACTCCACATTTCCTTTCTTCAGTGTGTATGTAGGGCCAGACTCTGTTGAAGAGCAAATTACTTCCAATCAACACTACATACAGGTGATCACTAATACTAATTAATTATATATATTATAATAGCTAGGACCCATTTCTCAATGCCTGGGTCACTTTTTCAAAACTCTTCATTATTTAGAGAATTAAGGAGTCTATTTGGGCTAAACTGTGGATCATTTTCCATTCCTTTGGAACAAAATGATTTCACTGACTAGGCTACGTCTTTCAAATAACATGAATTGTTTTCTCGCTCTGACACAACCACCACCAAAATTATATGTGCCTACAGGCCAATTTGCACGTTTACATTCTCAAGGGGTGCACCGATCATGCTTTTTCATTGCCGATTTCGATTTATTTCACAAGCAAATTGGCCGATTCCGATAACGGTTGCCTTCCCATTTATCTGTTGTATATGTGCTCTATAACAGGCCACCACTAAGAGGCGACCACTGAATTTAATCAAGATTCCAAAAAAAGATGCTACACAGGTAGCATTAGCAGGTGTTTTTTATTTAATTTAGATCTGTATAATTTCAAGATTTAAAGCAAAAACAGAATGGTCTGACTCGATTTGTGAAATTATGCTACATAAGACACCTGCAAGAAACAAAAACAGCAGACAGACTGAATGAAAATGCTAATTCACTCTCTGGCAGTAGGTGGCGCTTATAGACCTTATGTAGCCACGCCCCTTTCCAGCGCTGAGCTCATTGTCTTTTGACTTCCGGTCTGTATTTTCACAGCGATCTTGCGTAGTTATGAATGAACGGCTCGTTAAAAAAATTCCCAAAGTCCATTTGTTAAGACACATGCTTTACAATGCTTATGACAAACATTACAATGCTCATGATAACTTTCGTTAACTCTACAATAAGTAAATCAACTTCACCAGCTAATTACTCCTGAACAATGATGCCATAGAAATATACAGAGCGACCGCAAAAACGGAAGTTTAAAGACAATATTCTAAAGATGGCGACGCCCTCGTTTCTCTGGTGCATAAGGTCTATAGCACAGCAGCAATATAGCGTTTCCTTGGTTACCGCTGTACACAAAGCAGTGCTGCGCTTATAAACTGCCATTACACAGCGGTAAGAGCATAGGGTAAGAGGAAAGAAAATGCCTTTGTTCTTCTCTTTGGGCCCGTCTTCAGCGTGTTCCGTCTCTGGCCTTTGTTAACGTCCTGTTTACAGACTTCATAATGTTTCCACACAAATCACCTTTTGGACTTGTGTGCAAGTCCAGAATATAGATCGGCCAAAATAAAACGAAATACTGGTTGCCGATTGTGTGTTTAGAGCAAAAAAACGTGGAACTCTTTCAAAAACCTTTACTACGTTTTTACAATTACAGCTGTCAAGATGAACTAATCATGAAAAGTGTTGATTATAGCCTTTTATTTGGATCTACTCCCGTTGCATGAAAGGTTGCAGCGATGAGCATTGTAGCCGATGAAAGACCTCTCTTGAGCGCAGGAATGCAGTGATCTCGTCTTTGCAACGGGATTTCTGCACTCTTACAAATGCTCCCTTTATAATTAACAGTGCAAACACAATGTAAACAAGAGATTCATTGTGCAGTGTAGACGGCATCATTGATTATAATGGGAGTTTTGGCACGAGACCAGAACTCAGTCATGGATAAACTCGCGCTGTTTAATTGACAGCTCCAGCGATTATAAAAGGAGGGTTCTTTGATTGCTTTCTGTATATAATTTAATCACAGTTTAAATAACAGATGTAAATGCTACTAAGAGAAACCATGTGAAGTTGATTGTTTAGTCACTGACACATAAAAGCAATAAACGATTTTGAGACTAAGAACATCTGTACATGAATTATATCGGAAATCACTAGCCGCGTTTCCACTGTCGGGCCAGAAGCTCCACAGCGCTTCACTAAAACACGCCCGTAACACACCTCTCTTTTCATCATTTCATCATTTCATCATTCATAACCCATCATTTCACCAACAAATGGAAGTTTTATCAGAAAAATAATCAGAAATAAATCACTGGAAACGGCGTGCATTGCAAAACAAACATGATAAAAGCGACCGTTTGCTGGCATTTTTGTTGTTTACTTGAATATTTAAAACCCAAGCATTGATGATTTACCACAGGTTTACAATAAAAAGTGATACATTGATCATGAATTAATGTGTCAAAATTGCACATTAGTCACACAGAAACAAATTTACGTTAGGTTTCACAAAAGAAAGAGGACACACTTACTTCTTCAGTCGCGTCTGTTTCTGTTTATTTGGTAGTTACAGGACATATTTACATCACATTTAGAAAGAATGATAATTTCTACAAATATATGCTACCAAAAATACGACCTGATGAGTTTTAGCACTCTCTAGACTCCCAGTAGGGTACAGATATTTTCAATCAGAGAAACAGAGAAAGCTTAGCTTTGAAAGGTTGCTTTATTTTATGATAGTCCGGTATAAAAAGACGAGACGTACACGTAGGCTACTGACAGATAAAATAAAAACATGATTGTGATAGCCTTTATGATTGGTCTGATTTCTTCAAGCGTTCACCATGTTTTTTTTACTATGCGTATCTTCGTACTATGTTTACTGTGGTTAGCGCGCATAGTCTTTTGCATCGCGTACAAATATTTCTACCTTATACGGTGATCAGAATCCACATCAGATCACAAACAGAAGGCATTCAAACATGAAAGTGAGTTAAATTATTTTTAAAAATTTAATGCTGACAGAATCATCCGGCGCTGTCGTCTCTAGACTCGGGTAAACCCCGCCTCTGTTCGTAACCACTCATCTAGCCCGAGCTGGCCCGCTTTGGCCCAAGGTATTCGACGGTCCAGAAATCCTGGCCGTTGGCCCTGAGTAAGCCCCGATCAAGCACCGGAAGTGACAGTGGAAACGCGACTGGCCCTGGCACGCACTAGCACGGCCCGGCCCTGGCCCGACAGTGGAAACGCGGCTAATGATCACACAGATTAGGCATTAGAATTAACACGGTTACTTGCATGGTGTGGCACTACTGTCGGGTCTATATCTTACAGTGAAAGTCTGCACAGCCTGCGCTGAAATTGTGACTGATTTACCAAATAATCCACAGTAAAATGTACCAAACAAATAATGCTCTACTGAGACATTCACATAGTTGAAAATAAATAACCACTTTCCTAGCATTAGGATCCTTTGGAAGGTAATGTTATTTTTAGTCCAGTGATCCTGTATCGCTTTCTCCTCGTCATCTCACTAACACGCCATTGGGCGGGGCCAAAGACACGATGATGTAGAAGTAGGCGTCGGTCTGATTCTGCAGAGGCATTCTTTCGTCGCACTATTATGTCATAATGTGACAAAATCCCTAACGAGTCGTTTTCTGAGCTTGGATAAATAAATAAAAGCTGTTTTTGGACTAACAAGGAAGTTTTAAATTCTGAAACGTACAGGAGGTTTTCATAGTAAAATTACCTCTTACATGTCAAAAGGAAAATTTTATTTCTCAATTCATGACCCCTTTAAACTTAACTTCAAAACCTAACATAACACTAAACTGAACTAGAAAGCAATTTGACAAATTTCTACAACAATGGCATATTGAGAAATATTCCAAATTCAATTCAATTCAATTCAAATTTATTTGTATAGCGCTTTTCACAATACATATTGTTTCAAAGCAGCTTTACAGAAAGTGCATTTCAGAAATGTACAAATCTAAAAAATGAAATGCTATCACAACAATTAGATATAGCTGAACACTTACACAGGTGTTAATCTTTTAATTTCATTACCATCTATACAAAAGAGGACAATTTATGAATTGGAATTAAGGAATTAATTTAGTTTTAATTTAATTGTATACCGTTATGTAAAAATAAACCATGTAAAATATATGGCAGTGAATTCAAAACATTTTGTTTTGTAAATAATTTTTTAGAAAGAACAAATTGTATAAAGCTACCTGCTGTTAGAGTTTTAAAAAAAAGTGTTTTAAGTTTTAAGCGAGTTTGTTGGGTGTCAACCTTTGCTAGTGTTATGGGACAATGACTTGATTTGAGTGTTTATGTAGTTTTATGTAGTTTTGGATTTGTATTACACCCCTGAGTACATGAATCCTCAATATTTTGGTCCATTTTCTTTAGTTATTGAGATTGTTTTGTCCTCTATGTTGTTTAAGAATGTCTGATTACATTTCCATAGATTGATGAGCCTCATTTTCAGTTCCCTATTGACTGGAACAGCAAGACACATAAATCCAAAGCTAGTACCCGGGTAGGTATTTTATGTTAAGTTTAGCACCAGATTTGACACATAACTAGTGTGGCTAATGCTCATAAAGCATTATTATACAGGCTTCTTTGGTATTTTGGTAACATTTCTTTTGTTGTCTGTCTCTGCTCCTCTTTCTCAGTATTTGCGTCCATTCTATTTGTCCTGTGGTCAGTATTTGGCTCTCTTGGGTGTTCCCTCCAATAAAACCACTCAGCACTGTGGTCTTTACATATCTCTGTCCACAACTCTGGCTGTGGCCACGTCCCCTCTTCACTACCGCCTCAGTCAGAAGTTACTCTACCACAGAACTACCATCCAAGCGCTACAGGTATGTGTGTTTGTGCTTAAATTGGATTTCCTGTCTGAGATATGAATGGGTCAATAACAAATAAGAGTGTCCATGAAAGAAAAAAAACTAGTTTAACCTGTTAACTGTCACCCCCCCCCCCTTTAGCATAGATCTGAAATTAAAGACTTAAGGTTGATCTCTCTTTAAAGCTGATTATTGCATAAGTAAAAGCACTTAAAAAAATTAAAGTGTAGTTATAGAAGTTTACTGTAAAGCAAATGTACTGAACATTTTCCAAAATAATTTGGAGTCTAAAATTGCTAGAAAATCAAAGGCATATGTCTAACCAAGTTGTGATCCAAATTTAAAGGTGATATTCCAAAACTTGAGCCTGCTAAAAGATTTAAAGAACCGTTTCCACAATAATGCAATATCCAATTTCAAAACTGTTCACAGAATTAATTTTGAGTGTTTAAGCTTTGGAATAATACCTGATTAAAAATTATTGCTATAAAATGTCATAGAGGGAAAAAGCTATAAATAGCATGCCCTGTGTGCACTACACTGACAGTTAACAGGCTATAACACGTGCCACATTAGTTTCATATGGTTTTGGAAAAACTTTATTAATTTTTCAAGAAAAGCTTAAATTTAATTACTCATGATGTCGTGTGAAATCTTATAAATAGTCAAATGTAATTTCTTTACAACGTGAACACATTTATTTGTATTTCATTTTTTTTATTTCATTTTTTTCTAAGAAATAATAATAATGTTTATGCCAAACGACTTTGCCTTTCAAGAATTTCATTTTTTTTATTCGTTTTTTCTTCTTCATTATAATATCAGTTGGATCAACCTGACATTTTCCCCCAAAATGTTTTTGCCCCCCGAAAATATCAAAATATGTGAATTCTGATATTAAAAACATGCTCATCAAAGAAGATGTGTATTCAAGTTATTGTGTGAATAAATTGGATTTTTGAGTATATTAATAGATCAAGTAATGTATATAATTGACTAAAGGAGCTGTTTTTCCTGTCCCTCACAGACTGTGGCTCCAGCCATTGATTGGCTTGCTTGCCTACAAGCCATATTTCAGCCCCTTCCTATCAGCCAATCAGATATTGTTTTAGTCCACAATCTCCCGTACATTATCCACATGTCCCAGACAATCAGCCAATGGCGAGTCAATGAGAGAATGGGCGCGTAAGTCACTTTTTAGCATGTTTTCTTAAAATGTTATAGTATAGGTTTTGATAAATGATACAAATGTTTTGTTTCTCCATTTGTGCCTATGTATAAATCTGCAGCATCCCTCTTCACACATACATGATCTTTAGTCTTTTGCAAACACTCATACCTGCGCTGGACTCGAGGTTCTTCCAAACAATGAGAAACTATTCCATTGCGACTGGAGACACTCAGGAGGTGGGTCGGCATTGGATTCATTCCCCACAAAGCCTATTTGTGTGAAGTGAAGCAGTTCAGAGTCAGACTGCATTATATATTTCATTCGCTTATACTGTCTGTGATTTTAGGAGATGCCACGCTGGTGGCGATGTGTTCAGCAGACAGAACGAGGATTTGACGCCTTACTTAGTCATGCAATTAGAGAACGACATGCACAGAAAGAGGTACATTTTGGTTGGACCTCATGAACAAATAAAGGATTGATTATGCATGAACATGTATTTAATAGAGCAATGACAAGTGTTTTTCTCTCTCTGCCAGGCTGAAGAGTTGATCCATGATGTTTATTCATCCCTCAAGAAGAAACTAACAGATCTGAGCTGGAGGGACAACAAATCATCAGACTTTATTTTGAAAAAGGTATGTTGCGAATCATATACAAAATTAAACTGCGGATGGATTTCGTTCTGATAATCTTGTGTGTTTTTCAGATAAAATCTCTTAATCCAAGACTCTCCACTAAAACAAATAACCTCAATCATACAGAACTCAACCATCTCTATGCAGAGGTAGCTTCACTTGAAGATGGATAAATGAACAAGCAGTGTAGTCGGATGAGTGAATGAAATATTCTTCATTCGCTGTGTTTCTCCTCCTCTTTGCACTAGGTGGTTTTGAAAGAGGAGGATTTTTTCTCCAACTATTTGCAGATGCTGGTACTGGAGCGGAAGAGCAGGTGCAGACTGCTCTCACACGGCACACGGGCTGAAGGGTGAGTGCTCGCATATTAGCAATAACATTTAAGGGAACATTTTGTCACAATTTGGATTTGTATATTATTTCACGGTAATCTTCTTAAAATCACAGTTTAAATACACAGTACTATATGCGTTGTTTATAACAGGAAATATATTATACTTTTTTATTTATTTATTGTTTTTATATAAAATATATAAAATATGTTTTTATAAGATTTTATTGTATATATACTTATAGAAAGGTTTTACTTTTATTTCTTAACTAATATACTTTATTTTTTCCCCTTCCCCCAAAATAAACATTTAAATTTTTTAAAATTAAACATAAGGCTTATGTGAGTTATTTGCAGCACATATTATTTTATATCTATGGATTATGCAAATGGGGTTTACCTTCAAAAGACTCAAATAATTTGACCTGAATGTCAAATTTTAGTTTTCATATCCTTTTTTACTTGGGTTATCCCTATTCTGATATTAAAGTCTGATATTAACTGATGTTAAAAACTTAAATCTTTCCATCGGTTGTTGGAGGGATGGAGGAAGCTTGGAATGAGAGATTGAGGTTGGTTGAGGGTTTAAGCGGACTAAATGATTGGAAAAGTCTATCATTTCACCGGCAGTGACATTTTGATTAAAGAGTTTTTGTTTGAAAAGTGAAACGCATGCATTGATTAATTGGATGCATTTTGAAAATAGATAGGGTGAACATTCAATTCATGCCATCATCATCCATTTTACATTCCTGTCTTTCCTCTCCTCTAGTTTGTCTATCACTCCATCCATCTCTGGTAATGACATCATCATCCCTGTTGGAATGTTTGTTTTGCCTTTCTTCCATTCCTCATATCCCAGGTATCTTATTACAACATAAAAACAGGATATTCATTCAACTGTAAAAATTTTAACTTGGCTATATACTGATATACTTTGCACCGCTGTTAGTAAAATGTTAATATGTTATTGTGTAATGTTACTCTGATTATTCCTCATTCTCCACTCCATTCTAGTTTTTATATGATGAAGATGTATGATGCATAAATATGAATGTATGAAAGTTAGATAAAAATGTTTACATAAGGAGTAAATCCTCAGCTAGCTGTGCTTTAAACAATTTTAATGCACGACGTGGAGGCAAATAACTTTTTGAAAATTGAATTATAACATTTATTTGAATTAATTAACCTAGCGAGAGAGAGAGAGAGAGTGAGAGAGAGAGAGAGAGATGTGTGTGAATTACCTGCAACTGTGAGTTTAATTACTTCAAAAACAGTAACATTGAAAACAAGTTTCTGTGCTCCTGTTTCTGTGTGTGACGTATGCGTGTGTGCGCTTTACTGCAAGCAAAGCGTTAACATAGACCACTGATTTAACTGACTTGGAACTACCTGTGCATTAAACAGTATTATTGCACACCTTTCAGCCAATCAGAATCAAGTATTCAGACAGACCATGGTATAAATTACAATATCCTCTAGGGCACTGAATTATGGGACACTGGGATCTCTGATGGCTAAAGATCTTCTCCACCTTCTGCTTCCTGATAGTAAGTCGGTATGGATTTCAATATGAATATGCATATGTGATGTGTTTTTGAGTTTTTTTAATTCCCTTCTATGTTTCTCATCACCAGTCCACACACAGGCCAACAATCCAGAGTCAGAGAGTATATGCGTGTTGTCTCATTATCTGAATGTGACTAAAGATCCGGGACAGGCTGGCACATTCTCCCTCCCCCCCTCCAAACAGCAGGAGGTTTGGGTGCAGTACTCTGCTCTACAGGTGGCACTGGATGTAAGTTAACTCACTGTAGTCTACGGGTTTTCAATCGTTTAGATGCCACAGACCCCCAAATATGATCACCCCATACTAAGATTTAACGGGCATCTTAAATAGTTTCAAAGACCCAATCTATACTGTGCAAAAATTATTTGCAAAAAATATTATTATGAATGTTTTTGTTTCTGCCCAGTTAACAGGGAACTTTGGGACATGAAAAAATAAATATACCCTTAATGTTTGCATAACAAAAACAAAACAAAAAAGGTTTTATAACTAAAAATCCTGGAAATTTTGGATGTTTGTAAAATATTCAGAAATAATGTTTTCATAATTTAATAAGAATGTTAGAAAAAAATATAAGAATATAGCCTAATTTTATTAGCTGGGTATTAAAGGGTTAGTTCACCCAAAAATGAAAATTAAGTCATTAATTACTCACCCCCATGCTGTACCAACCCCGTAAGGCCTTCGTTCGTCTTCGGAACACAAATGATATTTTTGATTAAATGTGACAGCTGGATCACTCCTCCATAGGCTCCCTAAGGGAATGAATCCTGACGTCCCAGAAAGTCAATGAAGAAAATGTTTAAATATTCCATGTCACAACAGTGGCTCAACTATAAGTTTATCAAGCGACGAGAATACTTTTTGTGCGGAAATAAAACAAAAATAACGACTTTATTCGACTATTCCTTTTCTTCCTTGTAGGCCTGAAACGAGACTTCAAGAGATTTCCAAATTAATGACTTAATTTAAATTTTTGGGTGAACTAACCCTTTAAGTACTATGTTGTTTTTCTACTAATTATAGTACTGTAGTCTTAGATTTATTATTTATTAATAATCATTAAAAAAATATTTTTTTAATTTTACATTTTTTTCCCACTCTTTTTCTTTAAACTTTTCAACAGACCCCCTAGCACTTCCACAAGGCCCCCTATTTGAAAATCTCTGCTCTGGTAACCCAACATTTGTCTTTGTCTACCTTTTATATTACATATTTGTTCCTTACAGGCTTATAAGATGAGTTTCACAAGACATCCAACGGACTCATCTCTATCAGGCCTCTCTTACATTCACCTGTTCCTCTCATCCTTTACTAAGGTACAGAGAACATCTCAAAGAGAATTACATAGACACTCAAGCATGTGTGCTGATTAAACATTCAAATCAAATGTTACAGGTAACGTGTGACGCTGACCCCTACCGTGAGTTCATGCCCTTTGAACCTTCATTTCTGGTGACAGTCCTGTGTTCGGACTCAGGCTTCTGCCCTAAACTGCTGACCTGCCTGAATAAATCTCAGAGTTCTCCTCATGAGATGTGCCAAAGTCGAACGCTGCACTGAATCAGGGAGGACCTGTTGGAGCTGGTTTGGGACTATTGAATCATTGGAGCTGCTCAATGTTTAGTGAAAATAGGAGAAAGTCATTCCAGAGATCAATAACCTTTTTATATTCACTGGATGGGTTTAAAAATGTCACATAAAGTACATCTAGGCAATATTATTACATTTGATAAGTGATGTACAGTATGATGAACAGTTAAAAGCTGCTTGGTGGATATGATCTCTCATAACACTTTAAAAATGTACCGTGCTTTTACAGAACTTGGGGGCAATTCATTCTAATAATATATTATGGGAGGAAAGAAATCTCATTCATTTTTACAACACATATGGCAGTATTTCCTAGTTTGTTTATAAAGTTACACTGGTTTAATATGTGGTAACTATGGTCTTACTGTAAATACCACAGTTAAACTGGTTACTACAAGAACTATGTTACGTTTTAGCAAGGAAGGAGAGCATTTCACCTCTTAAAAGCAATTCCAGTTGTAATTTATTAATGATAAATGTACCTGTACTCTCTCTAGTGTAAATACAGTTTGAGGTCTGAAGTCGGAATGTATCATAAATGTCACTCTTATATGTGAAACTTACTATATTTGGAAGAAACGTAGAATTGTGTTTTGGAATGTGTTCTTTTCAGGTGTGTATCATGCAAGTTCAGGGTTTGTTTTGATTATGACACTAGCAAAAATCGACGATTCTTGGTATTTTTGTTGTTTAAAATTGTGTTTATAAATGTATTATTGTTTTCATAATAACATAATGCCATTTAATAGGTGGTCAAGTGTAGTATTTTACAGCGACATTTTTAATTATATAGAGTGCCGTCATCACCGTGCGCCACTCTGAACAAACTCGTTGTTGTGACGTACATTTGATGTGTCGTAGTATTTCTGTGTCGGTGTGTCAACATGGCTGCACGCGCTGGAGACAAGCGTGGTCTGAAGCATTTAGATGAATATGAACCAAAACCGGCAAAACACCTAAGAAGTCTGCACGATCAAATGACGGAAAAGCGTCTTGTTGTTGTTTTAGAAGGAGCGACACTTGAAACCGTAAAGGTAAAAGACAAGGAGGCTCGGTAGATAATAAACTTTAGTGTTGGACCTGGTCTTGTTCACTTGACATGAATAATAATATTTCTCATAACCGTAACTTATGTTTAAGCATTTAAATGTGAACGTGTTTCTGTTCAGGTTGGAAAGACATTTGAGTTGCTGAACTGTGATCAGCATAAGAGTATGATTATGAAGAGTGGAAGAGACCCTGGGAAGATTCGCCCTGATATCACACATCAGGTAAAGCTCTCCAGTGTTTAACTTTGAAATGAAATGTTAGTTTTCGTCATCTAAACCATTTCAATATTACCATGCCCATATTAATCCCCATAATACACCGGGTCTCGTTTCTTGTCGATTTTTTTTTTTTTTTTGGAGATGCATACAAATTCTATAGTTTTAGTAAAGCATAGTTTTTAAAGGGATACTCCACACAAAAATGAAAATTCTGTCATCATTTACTCACCCTCAAGTTGTTGCAAACCTGTATGAGTTTCTTTCTTCTGCTGAACGCAAAGAAAGATATTTTGAAGAACGATTGGAACCAAACAGTTGTTTGGCACCATTCACTTCCATAGTAGAAAAAATAAATACTATGGAAGTCAATGGTGCCAAAGTTCCAATCGTTCTTCAAAATGTCTTACTTTGTGTTCAGCAGAAGAAAGAAACTCATTGCGACAACTTGAGGGTGAGTAAATGATGACAGAATTTTCATTTTTGGGTGGAGTATCCCTTTAATGTTATTTAAAGTCCCTGTAAAGGCAATTCTACAAAAAAATTCTAAACACATTATAAATGTTACAAATGTATTGCTAAAACATATTACAAAGACTGTGAACTGTAAAGTACTGAAATGCGGAGTTAGACCGTTAAACAGTTTTTCACCATTGCTATTTTACGGATTTTTTGGGCGGGGCTAAAACAGGGCTCGATGACGCACTGGAGCCCCTGAGCTCGTGGACACGCCCCTACTTGATGACACACCGAGGCCACTGAGGCTGATCTCTCCCGACCCCATTCGCATTCGCCGCTCAAACGCGAGTTACTGTCAGTCAGTACTATTAGTTACAGCCTACAGTTCCCTATCGAGTCGGTCTCTCGACATTACGTATGGGGAAATCCATTTTCCTCGAATCATGAAGTCTGATAGAATAACTCTTTTGCTTGCAAATAGCCAATGGCAGTCCCGCCATCACCTGATTGGCTGACACTGCTCAATATAGGTGACGGCGGGCGCCAAAAAACCTCAGAATCTTTTTTCTTCACTCGAGTCTGTTTCACCGTTTGATTTACGCATTCAGAGCGGAGTAAAATTAGGAGTTTTTATCCCCTCTCGCGTTCCGGTGGATTTCTACTATGTCTCTGTGTCGCATGTGTGGTGGACCCATCGAATTCCCGGATGCGCACAAACTTTGTGTGCTGTGCCTGGGTCGGGACCACGCGGAGGCGGCACTCGAGGGATCGGGATGTCCCGCCTGTGAGGAGCTTCCCATCAAGATCCTTCGTGCAAGGCTGGCTGTTACACGTAACGTCGACCTTGTATCTCCTGCCTCTCCCCAGTCTGCCGCCGTCGAGCCGCGGACCGGGAGACAGCAGAGATTTCCATCCGTGGGTTCTGTCGAGGCTCTGTCGTCGGCCCAAGGCCCACGCCATCCTCACGTGGCAGAGCCCGTGACCTACTCTGAGGCCTCTTACCGCCCTCCTCAGGAAGCGCGGGAAATGGTCTCGTTTGGATACGACGATGACGACGCCATGTCCACCAATGCTTCCGACCCAGGTGCGTGGTCTGAGTCTCCATCTGAAGGCGCCCCCGCCTCCTTGGATGCGGAGCTTATGGCCATTCTAACAGAGGCCGTGGTAGATATGGAGCTGGAGTGGACGGCGCCAAAGGAGATGCCGTCGAAGAGATGGATGGACGGTTCCTTCCTCGGTGCGGGCCGTCAAGCTGAAGCCCCGCGGAGACCCGCCCCCTTCTTCTCTGAGGTCCACGAGGAGCTCACCAGGTCATGGCGCTCCCCTTACTCAGCCCGAGCCCATGCACAAGGTACCCAGTTGCTGTCTACAGTGGAAGGAGCTGAAAAGCTAGGGTACGCTCGGTTGCCTCCCGTCGAGGATGCTATCGCGGCTCATCTGGCGTCCTCTCCTGGCTGGAAGACCGCCCAGCTGCCTTCCAGACCATGTCGCGCTACTGCCCAAATGGCTGAGAAGGCCTACATTTCCGCGGGACATGCAGCATCTGCCCTCCATACGATGGCAATCCTGCAGGTGTTCCAGACGCGACTCCTAGGGTCCCTGGATGAGGGAAGCCCGGACCCTGAGTTGCTCAGGAAACTGCGCACGGCGGCAGATCTCGCTCTGGCGGCGTCAAAGAAGATCGCTCAGGGAATCGGACGCAATATGGGCAGTCTTGTGGCCCTGCATCGCCATCTGTGGCTAACGCTGTCGGGGATGCGCGATACTGATAAGAGGCAGTTCCTGGACGCTCCGGTAAGCCCCACGGGCCTTTTCGGTGTTGCGGTGGAGTCGTTATCCGACAAGTACGCGGAGACCGTCAAACAGTCTAAAATGATGCCGCATCTGCTGCCGAAACGGTCTCAAGCCCCCCCGGCGGCAAGATCCAGATCTTCCTCTGCACAGCGCCCAGCGGGACCTACCAGACGCATGCCCCCGAGCGCGGCAGAACGTCGTGAGCCAGAGCCCCCCTTCCGTCAGAGGCAGTTCAGGAAGCAGCCCCGCTTCGGTGCGAAGCCGGCCTCTAGTAGCCAAGGGCGACCGGCGGGCAAAAAGGAGCGGCATTCCTGATGCGTGTGTCGGGGAGGAGAGAGCGCGGGACGTGTTCGTCGGACCCGCTGCAAAGAGGGCGTGTTCCCGCCCAGAGTTCGGCGAGAATGTGTTGAATTTGAAACCGCTGTGTTCTGTTTCAATAAACAAAATGCATTACATGTCTCAGCAAAAGAGCTTTCTTCCTCCCAACACTATTACCCGCGCCATAAGCGGAACCTCTCCTCCGGGAGACGTTTCGCAGAGCGGAAGCTCGGGGAAACCCGAGAAGGTGGTTATTTATGTCCCCGTGCAAAGAGCCGCGGACGAGCCATCTGCCCTCAATATAACGGCCAATGCTTCCCCGGTGGATGGCGCCCAGCCCCCGCCGCAGCATTCATTAAAGCCCCCCCTATCGAGTCACCTGAGTACGTGGTCAACACTACCTACGGCTTCAATGTGGGTGTTAAACACGATAAAGCGCGGCTATACGCTCCAATTCGCTCGCAGACCACCCCGCTTCGGCGGTGTGATTTTGACAGAGGTGTCAGAACAGAGCGCCCCGTTACTTCGGGAAGAAATCTCCTCTCTCCTGTCCAAACAAGCAGTGGAGATAGTTCCCGAAGAGCGGAAAAACTCCGGTTTTTACAGCCGTTATTTTCTTGTACCAAAGAAGGACGGAGGTATGCGCCCTATTTTGGATCTGAGATTACTGAACAAATCGCTCGCGAAACGCGCGTTCAAAATGTTAACAGTGAAGCAAATCCTCGCGCACATTCAGCCCGACGATTACTTCTTTGCAGTGGATCTAAAGGATGCATACTTCCATATTCAGATAGCCCCACATCACAGGCGCTTTCTTCGGTTTGCTTTCGAGGGTGTGGCGTACCAGTTCAAAGTGCTACCCTTCGGGCTAGCCCTGGCACCCCGTGTGTTTACAATGTGCATGAATGCAGCGCTTGCTCCCCTGAAGCTCAGTGGAATACGCATTCTGAACTATCTCGACGACTGGTTAGTCATCGCGCGTTCGAGGGGTGTCCTTGTGGAACACAGACACAGACTCCTCGCTCACCTGATGGATTTGGGACTGTCTGTGAACATGCAGAAGAGCGCGCTCCAACCGTGCCAGTCCATCACATTCCTCGGTATGGTGCTGGACTCGCGCACTATGATCGCGAAGCTATCAGAGGCGAGAATCCAATCGATTCAGAGAGTGTTAGCCCTATTCGTTCAAGGCAGAGCCATCCCCTTAAAGACGTTTCAGAGGCTACTCGGGCTAATGGCGGCTGCAGCCCCCGTCTGCAGACTGGGCTTATTACACATGAGACCGCTTCAGCACTGGTTACAGGGGCGCGTACAGCCGCGGGCATGGAGAGCGGGAACGGAACGCCTTGTTATAACGCGTTCATGTCTGGAGACTCTAGCACCGTGGTTCGGCACGACCATGTTCGAGCAGGGAGCTGCTTTGGGCAGAGTGGTCAGACGCGTAGTGGTCACTACGGATGCGTCGCTGTCAGGCTGGGGAGCCCTCTGCGATGGCAGACCGGCATTCGGTACGTGGACAGGAGACCGGACGCGCTGGCATATAAACTGCTTGGAGATGGAAGCGGTCCATCTAGCGTTGCGTGGGTTTCTCCCATTTGTGAAAGACCGTCATGTTCTCATCAGAACGGACAACACGGCGGTGGTGGCGTACATAAATCGCCAAGGAGGTTTACGGTCGCGATCCCTGCAGGGGCTAGCGAGGCGGCTATTATTATGGACGGACAAAGTTCTACTGTCGATTCGAGCAGTGCATGTGCCGGGCAGTCTGAATTGCGGCGCGGACATGCTGTCCAGGGACGGCATTGTGCACGGAGAGTGGAGACTTCATCCGCAGACAGTAAACATGATCTGGAGTCTGTTTGGCAAAGCGGAGATCGATCTCTTCGCATCGCAGGAGAACGCCCACTGCCCGCTGTTCTTTGCATTGACGACGGCCACTCTAAAGGGAGACGTACTGTCGAGCCGCTGGCCGGAGGGGCGGAAGTATGCTTTTCCTCCGATCAAGTTAATGCCGCTGGTGCTGCAAAAGATCAGGGAAGAGAGATGTGCGTTGATTCTGGTAGCGCCGAAGTGGCCCAACCAGCCGTGGTTCCCGGAGCTAGTGAACATGGCGCTTTTTCCCCCGTGGCGGATTCCGCCGAGAAGAGACCTCCTATCTCAGGCGAGGGGGACCATATGGCACCCCAACCCGGAGCTGTGGGACCTGCACGTGTGGCAGATCAGCACGGAGTATCACAGCGGGTACTGCAGACAATAGCAGAGGCTAGAGCCCCTTCAACGAGGCGCTTATACGCTCTGAAGTGGAGGGTGTTTGCTAACTGGTGTGTTGACAAAGAGGAGGACCCCAGGAATTGCGATATTGCCATTATTTTGACCTTCCTACAGGAACGTCTGGATGCGGGCAGTTCGCCATCTACACTGAAAGTTTACGTGGCCGCTATTGCTGCTTGTCGTAATGTGGATGGTCATTCAGTGGGGAAACACCCTTTGATAACGGGTTTCCTCCGGGGAGCGAGGCGGCTTTTCCCCCCCCGCCTTCGTCAGATGCCGGTGTGGGACCTGTCGTTAGTGCTTAGTGCGCTGTCTGACCCGCCTTTCGAACCAGCTGAGTCTAGTGACATCAAAGTTCTCTCATTCAAGACGGCGCTTTTGCTCGCGCTAGCCTGCGGTAAGCGGGTGGGGGACTTATAGGCTCTGTCAGTGAACAGTGCATGTATGCAGTTTGGACCGGAAGATTGCATGGTCAGACTCTTACCCAAACGTGGATACTCGCCTAAAGTGCTTTCGACTCCATTCAGAGCCCAGGTGATTACAATTCCAGCATTTTGCCCCGATGGGGTCAGTATTTCGGAGTCTCAGAAGGACGCTTTGTGCCCCGTGCGTGCCCTGCGTGCTTATGTGAACAGAACTGGCCATTTTCGTACTTCAGAGCAGCTCTTCGTCTGCTTCGCGGGTGCCAAGAAAGGCGGCGCGCTGTCGAAGCAGAGGCTATCACACTGGATAGTGGAGGCTGTGCGACTGGCTTATACTTCTCGGGGAGCTGTTTGCCCTATAGGAGTGCACGCCCACTCCACTAGGAGTTTGGCGTCATCATGGGCGTGGGCGAGAGGTATGTCTATCCAGGACATTTGCTTCGCGGCAGGCTGGTCGTCGCGTAATACGTTTGCGAGATTCTATAACTTGAATATTCCTTCATTCACTCCGCACGTATTGTCGGTACATGGAGAGAAAGCTGAGCTGTTATTGGACTAGGCTAGACATGCCCCTAATGGCGCACACTCTAGCCGCGGCTCCGACTAAGCGTGAGTTATTAGCAATATAAGCTATCTGTTCTTTATGTTGTGTCCTTATTATTATGCCCGCATTCATAAGCCGGCAGTGTATTCCTAAGCACCAATCACATTGCTGCAATTCCCCACTCATTCAGTTCAGTGTTGCTTAACTGTGTGGGAGGGGCCACGTCGGTGCGGTTGCCGACTTGGCTCTGTGCCAAGGGGTGGTTTCGACCAGGTCCGGTGGCGGTTTCTGAGCTGTATAGGGATTTGCGCTTGCGCTATCTTCAGCTCGTTCTAGCTGGGCGGGGTTTTCCCACGCGGCGGGGGTTTTATTGCTCCCCATACGTAATGTCGAGAGACCGACTCGATAGGGAACGTCTCTGGTTACTCACGTAACCTTGGTTCCCTGAGAGGAGGGAACGAGACATTACGTAACCTGCCGTGTGGGAAGGGCTCACAGTTCCTTACTCTCGTTCAGCTAAGATTCTGAGGTTTTTTGGCGCCCGCCGTCACCTATATTGAGCAGTGTCAGCCAATCAGGTGATGGCGGGACTGCCATTGGCTATTTGCAAGCAAAAGAGTTATTCTATCAGACTTCATGATTCGAGGAAAATGGATTTCCCCATACGTAATGTCTCGTTCCCTCCTCTCAGGGAACCAAGGTTACGTGAGTAACCAGAGACGTTTGCTAGCTAGCTATGCCTTCAACACGGAAATGCATATAGGCTACTACCTGGATGCGATTATGTACAAAACAGATCGTGTCTTTATTTAAATTTCCTAAAAACGATCACATCAAGAAGAGGTGGATTAATTTTGTGTAGAGCCATCCTTGATGAAGAGCTGAGGATTACCGCCAACACCCGCCTCTGTAGTGATCATTTTACACTGGATCGTTTTATAAACTTTCCTCAGAGACAACTGGGATTCACTGATAATCCGCTGTTACTGGTGAACGGGGCCGAAACGGCTATCCCCCGCCAGCGTTCATCCTCCCGTCCCGAAAGCAGTTGTATCACCTAATATCGCCGTCGACAGCTTTCCCGCGAGTGGGCGTGGTTTCAGCGCAGCCAGCGGACACGCCCCCAGCGTTTGAGAGCAGAGAATAATGCTCATTTTTTCAAGATTTTGATAGCTTATTTTATGTACTTGCTGGCTTTTTTTATCATTCAAATTTAGCTGGATGGCTAATAACACATTTTTCTGTGGTGTGACAAACTCAGAACACATACTTAATTTTGACTTTACAGGGACTTTAAGATATCCTACTATTTTAATAAAGTTACACCTTTTGCGTTGTTGTCAATTTGGACCAGGGCATCAACCGAGGCTTTACAAATGATGTCAATTATGCAGCAGACTATATATATATATATATATATATATATATATATATATATATATATATATATATATATATATATATATTTATATATATATATATATATATATATATTTATTATATATATACGAGTTCGATTTTGTCTCAAAAATATATTTATCCCATTTTCTATATCTCTTACACACTTTTGGGACTGAATTGTGTTGGTAAACATTGCAGCATGACAAGTTGATACTGTTCATTACTCAATTACATTCTTGTCAATTTCGTATGAGAAATTGCATTTGCATTAGTCTTTTTTCTGTTGTTAATGTTACAGTTCAAATTTGAAAGATTTTTAAAAAGGACGTATATGTAATAATATGGTAATATCACTCTATCAGTCAAAACTGACATGTTTGCACATTTACTCATCATTATTGAGAAGTTATCAATCAGATACATTATGGTTTTAGTTGAAAAATGCAAAGGTATGACTGTTTTAAAAACACGTACATTCCACGGTGTCCAAATGGTATAGGGTTTGAATCCATTATGAAGGTTAAAAGAAGAAAAGCCATCTTCTGATGATTTTGACCCTGAGATTTTTTTTTTAACCACATCTGTCCTCTGAATGTCACATCTGCTTTCCCACAGTGCCTGCTGATGTTACTGGACAGTCCTTTGAATAGAGCTGGACTGCTGCAAGTGTACATTCACACAGAGAAGAATGTTTTGATTGAGATCAACCCACAGACAAGAATTCCTCGCACCTTCGCACGATTTTGTGGACTGATGGGTAAATTAACATGGAGGCTTCATTTGCACATTGACTGTAATGTCAGTACTGTAATGGGTTACACTATTTTAAGGTGATGTAGTTAGTGTAATTACATAAATAAGAACTGAGTAATATTAATTATCTGCATGTATTTACTATATGGATAAGTTTAGGGTTAGTTACTTGAAACCAACATTTGGCGGCAGGGTGAGTCCTTATTTAAATAAAAATTCTAGATAAAAGTTCTAGTTCTAATTGTAGTTGTGAGCTGATCAATTTACATTATTTGCAAATAGTATTTAAATATGCATACATTCACTCTTATTAATATGTTGAATATGCAAATTGTTTCCTGTCTCTCATTAGAATCAGTTATGAATTATGTGCATCATGTAAATGATGGCATATTTTCAATTCAAAACGGCAAAATGTGATTTAACTAATAATGACCTGCAGTTCTGCAGCATTTATTAATCTGAGTTAATTTCAGCATTTACTCGTATATTATTAAAATCAAAAGTTGTATTTTCTTAACATCAGTTAATGCACTGTTAACTAACATGAACAAACAATGAACGGCTATATTTTCTATTAAATAACATTAACGAAGATGAATAAATACTGGAGCCAATGTACTTTTCCAATTATTGTTAGGGACTTGTCCCCCTCACTGTGATGGTGGTTATTATACACCCCTGGGAAAAAGAAAAATGGCAAAGTACTTAGTGGTCTTTTAATGGTCTTAAACATTTTAATCTCAAATCACTAGTCAGGAAATGAGGCAAGAATTGCACAAATACTGTAGCCTAGATAATGAAACTTAGCGCAGATTAGCTTTCTCCAACTTGCAGACAGCTTTTTACATGTTTCACTCGATGTTGATGGCTTCAAACAGTTAGTGAGTTGTTGAAAAATGTGTTAGTTTGTTTGATGCGAGACCAAATATTCTCTTTAGGGTTCAAATCTGGACTCTGACAAGCCAAAACATGAGCCTGATGGACTTGTTCTCAAGCCACTTCTTGGTGGTCTTTGAAATTTGGCAGGAGCATTGTCTTGTTGAAAAATATCTGATCATTCCTCTTTAGATAACAACTTTTTAATTGTGAAGCAAGCCATTCATTTCATTCATTTCAGTTTATTTATATAGGGACAGTACAAAAAAACATGATCCCAGTCAAAGCTGGAAAATATGTATTGTACATAGAGAGTATAGCAAAAGCCAATTTGCATCTCAGGTCCCTAGAAAGGCTTTTCTAATAAAAATAAAAAAATACAACAAATTACTACTCATAGAATAAAACTACCACAATATGTCACTTATAGACGTAGATGTCACTCAAGTACCAACCAAAATTAATACCAGAAATGAGCTTACAACTGAAGCATAAAACTTCACATGCACTTGTATGTTACATTACACTCTTACAGTGCATTTTAATAAGATAGAATAAAACTTTTACTTATACATATTACAGTTTTACATACTAAAATGGATACATTTAAATATGCGAGCAGTTCTGGTTTATTTTAAACCACCGCTTTACCTTTAATGTGAAGGACTTTATTTCAGGTATTGCCTTATACTCATTTGGCAGCAGGTTCCAGAGTTTGGAGCCCTCAACAGAAAAGGCTCTTTGCCCTTGTGTGGCCTTTCGAAAGTTAATCCTACAATTCCCACCTGCTGAACTCCTAGTGAATCTGCTTGTATCATCCTGTCTCTTTATCAATTTACATAAAACAGATGGGGCCTTATTGTGCAAACATTTAAAGATCAATTTTATATATGACAGGTTCTTAAAATTTTCAAAACTTAGCATATTAATTTTTTTTAAAACGTTGCAGTGATGCCATCGATTTGGCTTTTTATCCATTATTTTCAGAGCTTGATTATATACCATTTCAATTTTTTTAATTAAGGAATCACTTGTCTGAGTCCAAACTGTCATACAGTATGAAATACGGGACAAGATCATTGCATGCATAAACAGATGTACTGCCTCAATTGAGATAAAATTTCTAATAAGTCTGAAACAATTTAGATTAATCCTTACCATTTTTGAGATCTTTTTTATGTTTATCAAATTTAAGTTGTGAGTCTAAGACAACACCTAAAAAATTAAACTCATCTACCTCCTGTATTTCTTTCTTATTTACTCGAATTATTACTTTTTCTTTTTGTTTTCGATTAGAAAAGAACATAAAGACGGTTTTCTTAGCATTCAGAGTAAGATGATTTTCCAATATTCTCCTATATTTCTAAGCAGATTTTCAAAGACACTTCTCTGGAGCATCACCATGTTTCATTGTGATTATTTACACCACACACAACTTCCCATATTCTGCCAAAACTTAATTCCATCTTTGATGTTTTGCTGAGACAGCAGGGGCTTTTTAAATAGTGCATTTGCTTAAAGTTTTGGTAATGAACCAATAATTTGTGGTTAAGACAATTAATAGCTTAGTTTAGCCATTTTGGACTTGGCCCATTTTTTTGCCCAGGAGTGTACATTATTTACTATCATTACTATAGTAAGTAACTGACTTGTTGTAACAACACCTTAAAATAAAGTGTTACCTTGTGATGCAAAAAAAAAAAAAGCTGTATGTAAATTTAGTTTCCTACAATTTGTCCTCCTATAGTCCAGCTCCTGCACAAGTTGAGTGTGAGAGCAGCGGATGGCTCTCAGCGTTTGTTGAGGCTCATTAAAAATCCAGTGTCGGACCACCTGCCGCCTGGATGCCCCCGATTTTCCACATCGTTCAAAGCAGGAGATGCTGTATGTCCCAGAACAATCGTCCCTAAAGATGGACCTGCCGCTATTATCATTGGAGCATTTGCACATGGAGCAGTGAGTCTAAAATATACTCTCCATGCTTAGAAAAGGATTTCATAAACATGAATTTTCATCACTTTTCAAGTAAATCGGCATACTTAATTCTGTTTCTCAATCCTGATGTAGGTGAACGTCGACTACACAGAGAAGACCTTGTCCATCAGTAACTATCCTCTATCTGCAGCTCTGACCTGTGCCAAGATGTGTTCAGCGTTTGAGGAGGTCTGGGGAGTCTTATGACAAAACCAAACTGATATGAACTGTCATGTTTCTGCCTGATTAGGGAACAGACCTTTGGACCGAAATCTGTGTGTATGTGTCTCATATGTGACGTCACAACAGAGGAGATTATTTAATGTATTGTAACACAACTGAAGCAAACAGTACTCTTTAAATGTGGGGTATTAAACCTAAACCTTTTTGTATAGGTTTACACATTTAATAATAGACCCAGATTTGCATTTAAATCTGTTCCTGATATGTAAAACAACACTTTTCCTTTTTTTCTCCTTGCAATAAAATAGATGTTTCAAATTCTCTTTTACAAATCAGGCACTTCAGCTTTATTCTTATGTTCTTCATTCACACTAGACAGCTTCAAAAACACTCTCCTCCTGAGTTCAGTCTCTCTGGACTCTTTAGCTTCCTTTATCTCCAACTTTGCTAGTTTAGATGTTACTTAAAGGGTTAGTTCACCCAAAAATGAAAATTAAGTCATTAATTACTCACCCCCATGCTGTACCAACCCCGTAAGGCCTTCGTTCGTCTTCGGAACACAAATGAAGATATTTATGATTAAATCTGAGAGGTTTATGACTGCTACATAGGCTGCCTAAGGGAATGACACTTTACGGCCCAGAAAGTCAATGAAGAAAATGTTTAAATATTCCATGTCACAACAGTGGCTCAACTATAAGTTTATCAAGTGACGAGAATACTTTTTCTGCGAAAAAACAAACAAAAATAACGACTTTATTCGACTATTCCTTTTCTTCCTTGTAGGCCTGAAACGAGACTTCAAGAGATTTCCAAGAATCCAAGAGACTTCTCTTGAAGTCTCGTTTCAGGCCTACAAGGAAGAAAAGAAATAGTCGAATAAAGTCGTTATTTTTGTTTGTTTTTTCGCAGAAAAAGTATTCTCGTCACTTGATAAACTTATAGTTGAGCCACTGTTGTGACATGGAATATTTAAACATTTTCTTTAATGACTTTCTGGGCCGTAAAGTGTCATTCCCTTAGGGAGCCTATGTAGCAGTCATAAACCTCTCAGATTTAATCATAAATATCTTCATTTGTGTTCCGAAGACGAACGAAGGCTTTACGGGGTTGGTACAGCATGGGGGTGAGTAATTAATGACTTAATTTTCATTTTTGGGTGAACTAACCCTTTAAATGTTGTTGATGTTGGTTCTCACTACTTTGTTTTTTTTTTTTTGCTTGTTTTTTTTCACAGTTGGCACATTTCCTAACAGGTCTCAGTTTTTTTTTTTTTTCATTTGAGTTCCTGCCTCAGATCTTGTATGTTGGCCATCTGTAGGTTTTGGCAAATTGCTTTTGTAGTTTTTCTATTATTTGACTTTTTTTTTTCTCATGCAACAGTTACAACACCATTATTTCTATTTTCGAGGCTAAACGTTAATATGTTCACACAGGAAAACAACTTGGAAATTAATACCCTTAAACAATCTGATATAAGTCATGGAAATGCTTATACTCCCCCAGTTATTAAATTTTTCTTTCTGAACTAGTCATTGTCTAACTTAGATGGTGATTTGTGAGAAGCGTTCATTCGAGTCAGTTCTCTCCGTTAACCTGAATAATTCAAATTCATTGAATTAAGATAGATTGAAAGATAGATGGAACAATAGAACGATCGTCGATCGATAGATAGAAAGTTAGAACAATTGATAGATAGATTGAACAATAGATAGAATGATCGATAAACAGACAGAATGGTAGAAAGTTAGAACGATAGAAAGAATGGTCGATCGATAGATAGAACGATCAATAGAAAGATTGAACGATCGATAGTTAGAACGATTTATATAACGATAGATGGAAAGATAGAACAATTGATAGATAGAAAGATTGATAGATGAAAGAGAACAATTGATTGATAGAAAGATGGAACAATCGATAGATAGAAAGATTGATTGAATGATCGATAGATGGAAAGATAGAACAATTCATAGATAGAAAGATAGAACGAACTATAGATGGAAAGATTGATTGAACTAAGATAGAACGATCGATAGATAGAAGGATATAGAAAGATTGAACAATCGATCGGTAGAAAGATTGATCGATTGATAGATCGAAAAATAAAACGATCAATAGAACGGTTGATTAAGAACGATAGATGGAACAATAGAGAACGATCGATAGACAGAAAGATAGAACAATCGATAGAAAGATTAAGACAAAACAATCGAAAGATATAATGATCGATAGATTTAAAGATGGAACAATCGATAGTTAGAAAAATCAAATGATAGATAGATAGATAGATAGAATTATTTATGCAACTTATTTAGGACGCCATAGGACAGACATCCATACCGGACTACAAAATACAAAACTTTTATTAACCAGAAAGCATATGACGCAGAATGTACATTGTCAGAAGTCGAGCGGTCTTTCAAGAGCCATCGTCCTTTTCTTCTACAGCCGCCAGTACAGAAGAGCTGCTGGCGTTCATCGGCTCCTCAGTGGAGTTCTCCAGAAGAGTCTCCTCCAGTTCATCCGCTGATTCCTGGCTCATCTCTGGGTCATCGCAATCTTTAGATTCGTCAAGCGCCGATTTCTCAGTGTCTATCGGATCCAGGTAGTGACAAACTGCGCTCTTGCGTCCGAACGACTCCTCATCGTGGAGAGCCAGCACCTCTATGCGGTTAGAGACGGGCTCGTCCTCCTTCCTCTCGGAGAGAAACGTCCGCTGCAGCATCAGCTTCTTCATTGTGTGACATTTGTATTTAAGGGCTGGTTTAGAGTCTGTACCATCCTCTTCAAATAACACACATGTTCCGATGGCGTCCTCGTATTCTCCAGCGAACAGATACCGGCCCACCTGCATCATGGGCTGCTCGCTGTCGATGTCCACTATCTTACAGGTGCTCTGCCGACTGGACAGTAAATCAGAGCCGATCATTCCAGACAGTTCTGCCACAACCAGCTGCTCCTCCTCCTCCCATTCGTCCTCCATGGCAGTTGTGTTCACTCAACCCTTGAGTTGAAGCTCTCTCCGACAACTTCAAGTAGCGAATTTCTTTCGCAGAATGTGCGCGACGGAAGTAGTAATGTGTGCGATTCATTTACGCGAATCGGTTCTTTCGAATAGTTCGGTTTTAAGAACCGGTTCAAAGACGATAATGTTAACATAACGTTCACTTGCTGCTGACAGCTTATTTTAAAGTTTTTAAATAAAGGTCATTATTGCAGTTTCATGTGTCCCAGTTCATTTTGTTGCAACCAAGCTTGAACCCTTAATATAATTTTCATTTTACGTCAGTGCTTAAATAATTTTGTCAAGAAACGTTCTTGTATATTTAAATACAATTTAAAACAGGGTTTAATATGTGTGTGTTTGTGATATTCGGCTATTGAAGTAAATAAATTTTACCAGGAAAAAAAAAACGAGGAGGGGGAAAAAAATCCACCGATTTAAAAAAGATCCGACTCCAAAGAATGAATTGTTCACGAATCGGGCATTGGCATGGCTAACAACTTCCGGAAGTCCAACGTGTGCTGATGAAGTCACATGTGCGCTAGTTCACGGCAGCATGAGAGGCACATGGCAACTTTCGTAAATTAAATCTACAATTTCTTGGAGTGTTCTAGAGATCGGTATAATCGCAAGAACTTGTTTTTGTTAAACAGTAAGTATCTGTTGGGTTTACAGTTACTACATTTGTATCTTAATCGCTTCACAGTAAGCTAGTCTCGTAGTTTGCAGCGTGCTAGTAAATTGTGCGCAACATGTTTTCTATCTAAACATGATATTGAATTTACTACAATAATAAACATAATTGGCCTGCTTTTTATGGACCGAAATAATAGTAGCATTAACTTACCATTGTTAAATTGTGGAAGCACCATCACGCTTCGTTCCGTCAATCAAACTGCCGATTTTGCTAGTAAAAGTTGTACTTGTCCCTATTACGAGCCATACATCTATTTTAAGATAATGAAAGCTTTGAATTGTGTAGATGGCTATGTTTACATGAGAGTGATATTATACAGAATGAAAGCCACATGGGACATGGCAACCCACATGCTGTACTGGTTTTTGTGTTTCTAACCTTATAATAATCAATGTTTTTACTTCTGGTCTAATATGTTTTATTTATTACTTGTTTTGTTACCCCAGAACAACTTTGTAGGTGTCAATCATGGGCAGGAAGTTGGATCCCACCATTAGGGCGAAAAGAGGACCTGGACGTAAATCCAGGAAACAGAAGGGAGCCGAAACTGAGCTGTCCAAGTTTTTGGTTGATGGTAAAGCACACGTACTTTAAGTGATAATTCCATTCATTCATTCATTCATGATTGAGATATATAATGACTATATATGCATATATTCTAATCATTATAACAATGTATTAAATAAGTTATAACAATGGCTATCTTTTGTTCACAGATGAGGGGCCTAAAAAACTTTCAAGCAGAGGAAGAAAACGGTAAAATTCATTTGATTAGGAGGTTTTTTTTCTTAGCTTTCTGATGATAACTTGTCATTTATTATTATTTTAATTTCGACAGAGCTGTAAAGAGAACTCAAGTGACCAAAAAACCCAAACAAGAGGAAAAGCCCAAAAAAGGTATATAAAGGTTTAAACAAATTAAACAAAAATGCAATAACTGTTTATAAACCGTTGAATTTGCAAATCAATTCATATTTATTGCAGGATTCTCAGATGAGAATAGTGAATGGCTCAAACCAGCACAGAGGAAACGAAAGATTGAACAATGCGAGGAAGATGAGGACAGCGACAGCCAGTGGGAAGATGATGATGATGATGTTGAAAAGGGCTTAGATCACAAGGGAATGGTGAAAGATGATGATGAAGATGATGATGATGATGATGAAATGGTGGATGACTATGGTGCTGATGAAGGGGATGAACAAGACAGTGATGGAGAAGAGGTATGAAACAAACATTTGTAAAGCGAAAATCTTAACCTTTTGTGCAGTATGTCAAATATCTCCATTAAACATCCGGATGACCTACTACTTTTGATAAATGTGAAGTTTGGGAGCACAAAACACTGTATCCCACAATGGAGTGTGTTTGACTTTACATTTCTATGTAAGATAACTGGAAGTGATATCAACAGCAATTTTAACATCTCTCGTCAAAATGTACTTCGTTACTGTACTATACTATATATATATATATATATATATATATACCGGTATATTTTAATAAGTAAAAAAGTCTGCATTGTATTCTAAGCATAGCCAATTCCTAATTGTGTCCCATGATCCTTTGCCATGTCAGCTTCTGCCAATAGAGAAAGCTGCAAGAAAACAGAAAAAACAAATAAGCATGAAACCAGAGAGTGATGACGAGGATGATGATGTTGATGACGAAGAAGAGGGAAAGAAAGATTTAAAGGAAGATGAGGAGGAAGAGGATACCGTGCAGGCAAATATTGACGAGACGGAACAATTCAAACTCCCTGCTGCAGCAGATAGAGCCAAGGAAGGTAAGTCCAACTTTATTTTTGTCATCAAACTACAGATTTCCACAGCCTCCCAGATTTAGTTTGATCTAGAGGTGTATTCTAAGTCGCCGCCCTCCGTCTCCCGTGTGTGTAGGTCTTTTACTGATGGACTTGCAGACCATCCATCAGAGGATCAAAGATAATGTGGATGTGCTGTCTCACTTCAGTGAGAAGAGAGAGGAAGGCAAGGAAAGATCAGAGTATCTCTCTCTGCTGCGCTCTGACCTCTGCACCTATTACAGCTACAACCTTTTCCTCATCAGCAAACTCATGGACCTGTTCTCTCTCTCTGAGGTGTGTGTTTTTATGTGCTCTTGCTTTTTAGTTTGTAATGATGAGTAAATTGGCATGACAGCATTTATTGCTGAAGTATAGATGCTTCCTGTTTTTAGTACCACCCATCTGCTTCCTCACAAGGTGTGTGGCTATGCTAACGGGATAAAGCAAATGTCTGTCAAGATCTGAAGGGTTGGATGGCCACACCCCCTCCACCTCTATATGAATTGACAGTACATCTATATCAGAACAAAGTTCTTTGTTAAACTTTGTGTGTGTTTATTGATATACAAATACAAATGTTCTGTTTCAGCTGATTGATTTTCTTGAGGCCAATGAAATTCACAGGCCAGTCACCATCAGAACCAACACCCTGAAAACCAGAAGAAGAGACTTGGCTCAGGTCTGGAAAGTTTTTTTTTTAATCCTTTTCCAAAATGATGTGACATTTTGTATCAAGGCCCCATTTACGCCTAGTTTTTGATCGAATGGTGCAAAATGATATGGGTTCCAAAACATGATCCAATTGCTGAAACCTCATAAGAGCTAGTAAAAAACACATTACCACATCGAATTTGTTAAATGCTAATGTATCCTGATCCACATGGACATCGAAAAGTTAATGGCCATAAGGTAAACGCCCAGGTGCGTATGTTCCAACTAAACCTATTTTTGACGTAAACGAGCACCAAGTTACTTATAACTTACGTGCAACTAAATATTTTTGCTTTGCACCATTAGACTTAGTTGAAAAACATTTTATTTTGATAAATATTTACTAGGGCTGAGGCTGACACTGCCGTGCGTGCAGCATCATGCAAAAATAAAGTTTTACAGTAATGGATGCGACTGTTAATGCGTTATTCGTAGTGACCCATGATAGATTTATTTCACTTCCTTCCTAGAATGAGCAGTTTGCGACATTGTGTGATAAACAACAACATCACTGGTATTACAAAACATTCAGCGACACATGCCACTCAAACACAGACGTGACACAAACTGACAACATGTTTGAAAAAATAGGACAGACTTTAATGCGTTTTATTGATATTTATTTTAGAATATCATTAAATTAGGCTATTTATTTATGAATTTGTGTCACAGTTATGTCAGTATAGCTGCTCAACTCATCTGTCAGTCACTGGATGTGTCACAACATACGGCCACATGTTCTGCGACTCAGTGTCAGTGTTTCACGACATTGTCAGTGGCACATGCCACTATCCACTGGCACACGTCAATGAAGACCGGATGTGTCACTAAGCCTAGCGACATGTCATTGGCTTCTGTGCGTCAGATGCCATGTCACTTAATGTTAATACCGCCTTGGTAAATGTCATATTATGCGACTGCAAGTTACTTTATGGAGAGCTTATGATGTCCCAGCTACGTTTTGCTTTAAGAACAAATGGTGCACCTGAATAGGACTTTGACTAAAACATCGAGCCTCTCAGATTTTCTGTAAGATTAAATTTGTTAATGTATTTGCAAGACACTGCTTTATCAGCAGTGGAAGTCACATTAGCAAAACATTTTGAAGTTAGTGTAACGATGCACAAAGCACCACTCACACAGAGGTCACTTCTAAATCAAGCAGCTTTCTGTTGGTCAACACAGGGAATTTGTGTCAACTTGAACCGGGTAAAAAATTAGCTTGGGGAAATTTTGCCCTCACATATTTCTGGTTACATTGACTCCCATTGATTGGATTTTGCAGTGGGAAGATAAATGTAACTGCACCTTAATGTCTTGATGAAATGGAAGTAGCGAGAGATTTTTGTTTTCTTCCGTATTTTGATGTTCGTCCAATTGTAATGGATTATTGAATAACAAAAAAATATGACGTAGACTTGGTTCTATGCATCAGTTGTGGATTTGATTTTGAGATGTGAACGTTGCGCTCAAAAATGAATGTGTTTGCAGTCAATTGTGGGGGGCGGGGTTCAAGTGGACTAAATGATTGGTGAAGTCCAACATGTAACTAGAGAGGAGTTTGTCATTTTTCAGTTATGACATTTTAATTTAACATTACAAGGTCCTAAAAAATGTTTTCGCATGCTAATCGATGAAACGTTCACAATAGATTAATGCATATACAAAATAGTGAACTTTTCATTTCATGCCGACTATAACGCTCATTTTGAGTACTGTAAACGGTCACAAAATCTGAGACAAGTGGTCACATGAGATGCATCTGAGATTCATTTTAATACACACTTCTTTAAATTCTTGTTCTTTATCGTAAAGTTTCTTTAGATTTTTAAAGTGTTATTTACACTAAGAAAAGGGTTTCTTTTCAGACTTGTGCACAGAAAGGTGCTTTGGGGAACCAAAAATGGTGGTTCTTTAGCATCACCACTAGGGCTGCACGATTTGGGCCAAAATGATGATCACGATTATTTTGATCAATATTGAGATCACGATTAATTATCACGATTATTTGTTGATTTTAACCAAAACAAATTGTATTTTCACATAAGCTAATTATAACTGCTTTCACATCCATATTGTGATACATTCCTGCTAATGTACAACTATGTGCATCAAAATAAAACAGGTCCTATTATTCACCAAAACTAAAAGAATAAATACAAATAAATAAAACAATAAAGAAAATGTAGCAGCTTCAACAGGGCACTATTTTACATTGTGTAAATATATTTTAGGAAGCAAAATATAAACTTGCATTGTGCCTGCATAATGGATGAGAATAAAACACGCAAAATATACAATCAATAAAAACAAATATTCCATAACAGAATGTAACCAAATGAGAAGATTTCAAGGCAGAACTGCACTATGGAAGTTCGATTAATGGATGAAATTCAGAGTCATTGTTATTTGACGCTTAAGAAATGTAAAATGTTGTGGTACAGTGTCAGTGATTAGTTGTGACGTCTTACTGCATTAATTGAATCTATTTAATCCTCCATATGAAAGTTTATATGCTCGAATTATTTATATTTATTAAACAATAGTTCAAAACAAGACGTTTGTAGTACTGATTATTGGAGTCCATTAATCAAACTTTCATGCCTCATAGTATGTACCAATTTACTAATGCTCACACTCGGTCTCACACGCGCACTGTCACTCGTTCTCTCTCACACGCAGACACACTCGGTATCTCTCGCGCGCTGTCGCTCGCACGGAGACAAATTCTGTATCTCTCGCACGCTGTCGCTCGTACACAGACACACTCTGTATCTCTCGCGCGCTGTCGCTCGCATGCAGACACACTCGGTATCTCTCGCGCGCTGTCGCTCGCACGCAGACAAATTCGGTATCTCGGGTATCTCTCGCGCGCTGTCGCTCGCACGCAGACACCAGTATCTCTCGCGCATTTTCGAGCGCGCTCTTGGACACTTGGTCTCTCTCCTGCACTGTCGCTCCCGCGCAGACACATTCGGTCTCTCTCGCGCACTGAGGCTCATGGAGGCACGTGATCAGACAGTGGTTTACGGAGCGCTAGATTGGCTTTGCAAAAAAAAAAAAAAAAGCTTTGATACGGAGCGGTCTGTGAACGCAATGACGCATTTTAAATATCGTTTGATCACGCGAATTTGATCGTGGGAAGCCAAAATCGTGATCGCGATTAAAATTCGATTAATTGTGCAGCCATAATCACCACGAAAACCCCCTTTAGGGACCTTTCTTTTTTTAAGAGATTACCAAGCGTCACGTCTGACCAAAACGGACATTAACAACAGGTGTAAGCAAACCCAAAATGCCATTGACACATGTCAGTCTGGTTCACAAATGGATCCTGGTTCTTATGGCTTCTTTTTTTTTACACAGGCTTTGATTAACAGAGGAGTAAACCTGGATCCATTGGGGAAATGGTCCAAAACGGGGCTGGTTATCTTCGACTCTTCTGTTCCCATAGGTCAGTTCCAATGTCATTTCAAAATAACACTGTTTTTCTTCGTTCATTTACTGGTTATTGTAAGTGTTAATTGTAATTCTCTCTTTCATACAGGAGCAACTCCAGAATATTTGGCAGGCCAGTACATGCTGCAAGGGGCATCATCATTTCTTCCTGTAATGGCGCTGTCTCCTCAGGAGGGGGAGTCCGTGTTAGACATGAGTGCCGCTCCAGGAGGCAAGACCACATATATGGGTGAGCATATGCTTCTCCATGGCAGTCACACCAACTGCTGTGTTTTTGTAAAAGTGGCTAATCTCCGAGTCTTTTTATTTTTTGGCACAGTCGGCACCAAAGAATAAAAGCCATGTAGAAATAATGCACCTGATTGCCTTTCTACAATGTTGTGTTAAAAAGTAAGCATCAGGAAATTAATCTAAAGCCAAAATGTGTATCATTTGTGTGATGCAGCTCAGCTCATGAGGAACACGGGCATGATTGTGGCTAATGACGCAAATGCAGAGAGACTGAAGAGTGTGGTGGGAAACATCCATCGTCTCGGTGTCACTAATGCGGTCATCTGCAACTATGACGGCAGACAATTCCCAAAGGTCCGCGTTGTCCGGTTTTCATTTTTTGTCGTAGAATATTTCGTTTTCGTTTCGTTTCTGCTTTGTTTTTGGCATCATTCCCCTAAGCAGTGTCTAATCTGAGGCGTTTCATTTTGTGTTGTAGGTGATGGGAGGTTTCGACAGAGTGCTTTTGGATGCTCCTTGCTCCGGTACAGGAGTCATTTCCAAAGATCCAGCAGTTAAAACCAACAAGGTGATTCTGTTCTGAAAGTCACCTGTTTTCATTCTTTTGGCAGTTTTTAAAGACTTCCTTCAGCCTTTAATTCTGAAGGATTTGCTTAGTTTTTGCACGTCCTCCATTCAGAATTCTGAAGTATTTCTCTCTTTCTCAGGATGAGGCTGATATTCTTCGCTCGGCTCACCTGCAGAAGGAGCTCATCCTGTCTGCCATCGACTCTGTCAATGCTGATTCTTCAACTGGCGGATTCCTTGTTTATTCCACATGCTCTATTATGGTGAGTTGACCAAAATAGATTATTTTATTCTCTGACATCCAGTGTGCAGAACATATCTGATATTTAAGTCTTATTTGTTGCACTTTGGTAACTGAATAGTAATTTCAATAAACTATAATTTAGGTCTATAGATTAAAGGGGGAAAAAACTTTTAAATGTGTAATTTTGGTGATCAAAGATAAGTTTAAAAGGATCAAATTAACTACAGGGCGACTTTAAATTTTAGTTTTATGTATGAAAAAAATAGGTTTGAAATCATCTACCCTTACTACAAAAGTTTGGGATTGGTATAATTATTTCATGCAAAATTAATCAAAGTGCAATTTAAAATGACTGTTTTCTGTTTTAAAAAGAATTTTCAACAGCCATTACTCTAGTCTTAAGTGTCACATGATCAATCTAATTATCAATGTTGAAAACAGTTGTGCTGTGTAATAATTTTTGTTGGAAAGTAAGAGACAGGATGATTTGATGAATAGAAAGTCTTGTAACGTTTATAAATGGCTTTACTGTCGCACTTGACTAATTTAAAGCATCCTTGCTGAATAAGTCTATTTCTTTTAAAAACATTATATTGATCTCAAACTTTTGAACGGTAATGTGTACCTTTTCAAGATTCTTCAAATGTTAATATCTCACATTTTATGAAAATATTTGTGTCTCAGAGGAGACTGCAAGCCATTCTTGTTTGATGGGAACAAATGACCAATTTCTTAGTGGCCAGCAATCATATACTTAATCATATACATATAATACTTCTGAAATCATACCCTGAACATGGCTTTCCACATGAGACGTTTTTTAGCCTGGAAATAATGAATGCTTCAGGGGCCTGAAAGTGTTAGAATCTACAATAAATATTTTACTAACCTTTTAGGTCACCAACAACAAATAAGCAACATATGAACTAAATCTTGTTGGAGTTGGTGCACCTTTTTTAATTTCTGATTTGACATGGACTGACTCAGATGTGGCATTTTAAACCAGCGCTATAGTGCAACATTTAAGGGAAAGGTGGAAGAGATGGATGGAGAGTAATTGTATGAATCCTTGTCTGAAAACCTACTGAAATGTCTGGATGATTTCATTTTATGTCCTCCCTAAATATTCTCAATTGAATTGAATTTCTTATGAAGATTTGATTTGTCTTCCCCATAGGTGGAGGAGAATGAGTGGGTTGTGGACTATGCTCTGAAGAAGAGACATGTTAAGCTGGTCCCTGCTGGACTGGACTTTGGCAAGGAGGGATTCACCAGGTAATGAGGCCTTACTTGAGATCCATCTACAATAATAAAGTCTGCACTCCCAGAAATTGAGTTACGCGAGTGAGTTTGAAAAGAAAGCGTATTAAATAATGCACATCTCTTTTCCACAGATTCAAAGAGAGACGTTTCCATCCCTCTCTCAAACTGTCTCGCCGATTCTACCCTCACTCCCACAACATGGATGGATTTTTTGTGGCCAAGCTAAAGAAGGTGTCTAACACAATCCCTACTGCAGCAAAAGAAACAGGTGCGTAGTTATTTCCCATGGTTTCCACAACTTGTTTATCTGATGTTAAAGTTTTGAATTTATTTTTCAGAAAATGAAGTAGAATCTACAAAAATGGAGACTGCAGCCTCATCGAAGCAGATCCAAAAGCCAGAATCTAAGGAACAGAAGCCCGCTTCAACTAAAGCGAAAAGCAATATGGGCAAGAAGCAGAAATTAAAACAGAACAAATCTGAGACGCCCATCATCACAAAGAAAGCTGGAGTGAAATCTGAGAATAATAAATCTGATGGTCCCAAAAAAGCCAAAATTGCCAAGTTGGATGGTAAAACTTCCCAGAAGGTTGAGAAACCTGTCAAAAAGCAGAAGGTAAAGGAACTGAACGGAGATTCAACGAAAGAGGTAGTAAAGGAGAAGAAAAAGGGGAGCCAGTTTGAGAAGAAAAACAAAATGAAAAAGAAGAACTTGAAGAAAAGAATGGGGAAAAACAAATTTAAGAAGTTAAAAAATATCCTTGGACAAGACGAAAGTGGCCAGTGAGATTCATTGTTATGAATTGACATGGACCTGTATGCTCAGGACTGGGGTCCGTCAGTGGTTTGACACAAAACCGGAAGTTAAACCAGTCCCAGCCTGCTTTTGGGGACTCAAAGATCATCCTTTAGAAATGTACACAATGATTTAGTGTATTTATCTTGCCTCTCAATACTTTTGTCAACCTTATTGCTTGACCGTGAGGTTTTCTTTAACCTTGTGGTATGTGTTATAAATGTATACTGTCCGTTTTAATGGATTTTGTTTTGAATAACAAGAGACATTTAACTGAAATGCTGCAAAGGAATGAGTATGTGGTCTGTTTACTTCCCTCATACCCAATTAAAGAGAAAGTTTCAAAATAGGTATGGTGTCTGAAAAAGCGAAGTCTGAGACCTTAATGTACTTTGGTTATCGCTTTCCTTGGGAAGAGAATATTAACCTGACCTTTCCTTTCAGCCTTTCAGAACATCACCGCAGAAATCAGATCAAAAACTGTTGAGGTAGAAGTGAAACTTTCCTTTGAGCCTGAGTGCATCACGGCTGCTATACAGCAAAGCCTATTGACTTCACTTTTCACTTCGCTTAGCTCCCGCTACTGAACATTAATCAACGCGCAAAGTTTTCTTCGGGTTCAAATGGCTAAAACGCTCAGTAGATGAACTTCAGCTATGTGTGATCTTTCTTCCCACCATTTTGGCCCAGTGCCTGTGTAGTCATGGTGACGCACTTATCGTATTGTGCATCGTGAAGCCCTGAGCTCGTAACCTCTGAACTGCGATGTTTTCTCTCTGTTTGCATGAGATCCTTCTGTCTCCACAAAAGATGGCCCAAAACACCACAATTATCACCACTTGTTCCTCCCAGAGCTGTTAATTCTGTTGAAATGAAGCGCATGTGTAGGCAAAGCGTTCGTTTTAATCACATTGCAGTGATTGCATGCGAGGAGATAATTTAAGGTTGTGCCTGAAGGGTAAACGAAGCCATTCAGCAGGCCTGTGGGTAAAGCGGTTTAGATCAGACTGGTTTGACACCCCACTGATTAAGTGGTATTGTAGAAGGATAATTATCATGATCACCTGAACATATGATTGCAGGGGTTGGAGTGTCCAGTCTATCTTTAATAAGAACTACTACTCCTGTTTTGTACTCTACAGATGAGTTTTCGTTTCTTGTGCATCTCCAGTATTTTCACACTAACTTTTAGATTTTTGGGGAGTTGCATCTGACACGCAGTGAAAGTGTGCATTGAGTTTTGTTTTTTGCAAAGTAAGCACCATACTCCATAATGTTGCACATCGTTAAAACAATAATCATATTATGGTAAACTACACATTACACATCCTTAATTCATAATTCTTGTAGGTAAAGTACCTGGATGACCTACTACTTCTGATGAGACTCTTAAGTGCTTCTAGTAGACTATCCCACGAGGCGGAGAGGAGTTGACTTGGCAGTAAAGGCAAAGATGTTTTAAAGCCCTTCAAAAAGAATGGAATATGTTTTTGTTCTCTTTGTATTTTTATATCAAAATGAAGATTATCCTATTCAAATCAATATGATAAAAGTGTTGGGTCAAAAGTAATCAAATAGTAGTCTGATTATATTACCTAAAATGTGTAATGTAATAGATTACGTTACTGACTACGTTTTTCATCTTGTAATTTACAATCGGTAAGGGACTACAGTACTACTTAAAAATAGTCACATGACAAATGTATTACATCCAGATTCATGATTCATACTAATGAGTCTGACACATATATAGATCATGTAGAACTTTTTATCAGTTGAAAATACATATGTAAAAGTACCTATCAAGAGATGCGATATCGGGTGCAGCCACAGTCATGAGGGTCGGCAGAGGTTTTCTCTATTATATCATTTCCTTTTTAGTTTTTCTTGGTTTCTCCGCACATTAGTTGGATCAAAAGTGAGAAAAACGTTTTGAAAGAAGGTCCATATTATAGAGATTTTGAGGTGGGTTATTTTGACTTGGGCCGGTGTCAGTTATGTATTAAAATCAGGGGCGTAGGAGCCATGTCCCCCCCACATTTCAAAATCGAAGTTTTGTCCCCCCCCCCCCACTATTTCCCAATGTAAGATTTTGTTTTGCATTGCCTGCTTATCTCTGCCGATTTCGGAGTCTCCAAATTAATCCATTCGGCAACTTTTAAATACATAATTCAATTAAAAAAAACGGCCGAACTCTTCAGCTGCTAATCTCGTTGTCAGTCGACCATGATCGCGCACCGCTCGCGCATGCGCATCTAGATGACACGGATAAATGTACGCAGCAATATAGAATGAGTGTTCCTGGGAGATCCTAGTTGCGCGGGAAGTGGAAGCGTGCAAAAGTTCCAGAAATGTACATAAAGTGCCCTTGAATGACAAGGTAAGGAAAATAAGACTAAATCTAAATTAAATAACCAAGACTAGATTGGCCATGTGATTTTTCTCAGGAGATGTTTCGAGCATTTTACTTCAGACACCGGATTATCAGCAAACTGCCAAGAGAACTGCTAGCTGGCTATTCAAAATAAACTAGCAATCTATTCAGGCAGCATTTTTGTGTTTGATCTGTGTGAATTACAGAAATATAAGACTTGCTAGACCTACTTTTAGCAAGGAACCTTTCCACATAGATTGATTTTATTTTTCAATCTATCCTTGGGGGGTAAGCTAGGTGGTTAATGGAAATTAAATCAACCATTTATTTGAGTTTTTAATTTTTAGTTAATCAGTACATGACTGATTAACAGTAATGTAAATGCTAAATGTCCTAATACCTGTTGATGCTACAACAATGCAAAGTATATGCTCTTAACCTTGCAGTTTTTCAAATATCATGTAAGACTAATTTTCTCAATTTCTTTGCACAAAACTCTCCAGAAAGTGCCATTTAATGGTTTATTTTTCAAAAAAAATTGCTCCTACGCCCCTGATTAAAATATGTATATATCGCGCATAATTAAACAAACTAAAATAATTTATTTCAGTTGATAAAGTGTTATTAATTAATTCTTTAATAATTGCCTATTTAGTGAATAATTGAACATTACATTATTTTTATAACTGAAATATTTGGACATTTAACACTTAAATTAACATTTAATTACATTAAAGATGATTGTGAATACATGTAGGGTAAGTGCAAATGTGTGATCATGATTATGTAGGAATAGTAATCAGGCGCTAAAGAGAGTACCATAGAGTTGTGCAGATATGACGTCACTTTGTCGACCCAATAGGATTTTCCCATAGGCTTTTGGATTATTGCTAAAAACAAGCTCTGTGATCAACTAAAGTGTATGATATTATACGTTTTGTCCATTAAGATAATTATCACAGATAATTACAACTTTTATGAATTTTGAAGCCTAAATGCAGTCACCAGAAGTAAAAAGCTAAAGGTACACCATGGTCCCACAAATTCAATGTTACCATAATAAGCTTCCAACAACTCTTTCAGTGTTTATCTAAAAACATTTTTCCAGAATGTTTGAGTTAGAGTAGTTTATAAGAGCACAATTGTAAGCATAACGATGCTGTAAAAGCGGACTGAGCTTACCTTTTCTGCGTGATGACGTTTAATCTCCTCAACAGCCCAGTCTTCATTTTACCACTTTTTAGCGACCGCCTTTTTCAAGACATGTAACAGCTTCAAAAAATCACGGGTGGGGTTAAGTTGATGTATTTTATGTCGTGGAATAAAACGTGAAAGTGTCTTAAGCTTGTGTTCATCACAGACCTTATTTCAGCCATTTAACCATTAAAAAAACTCATTGACTTTGGCACGATGAAGCCGGAAGTGCTTCATGAATCGAAGAAATTGCAACTCGCAATATGGCGGAATACGTTCCAGAGGTGTTGCAAATATGGTCACCAAGTGGACAGACTTTCATTGAATTGGAGTTTGCCCCATTTCGAGGGAGGACCAGATTTGTTCACACCGACAAACCCATTAACGCCCTAGCATAGCAATGTGCTAAAAACAAATCAAAAACTTTTCCAATTGCATAGCAACACACTGGCAGTCACCCAAAACTCCTTAGCCTTTCGAATGTGTAAGTAAACAGTTGTTTTGAAGTAAAAACAGTAGCAGAAAAACTATTTAGCACATGAAAAATAACAGCATTTCCATGGTGCATGGGGGTGTTGCCTATATGTAAATGTGCCATCCCATCCGCCCCTTTAATTTGTGTTCCGCTATGATTCCCATTGCCTCAGCCTCTCTGTTGTGCATCTATGAGGATGTTTGTATCTTGTCGTGACTGTACAATTTGACCGTATAGTTAATCCTTTTACAGCTGGGAAATGTGCCAGAGTCTTCATTATATCCACCAGCTACCTATATCAGGAATGACTTCAGAAACGTGTAGGACTACGCTGAAGTCTGTACCTGGGAGACGTAGCTGTCAAACTCAACTAAACCTTACCACTCAGTGTCAGCCATCGAATAGTTAGGCCAAAAAAAAGAGAAAGAAAAATCTACCATTCTGCTCTCCATTTTTTCAAAAATCTTAATATAAATGGCAGAATATTCAGGGTGCTCTTTTGTGTATGAACGTGTTTTTGCATTCCACTGCGCTACGTTGTTTTTGTATATAAGCATGCGCATCTTGCATCTTGTTCAGCTTCTCGGGCATGAGCACTGAGTTTTTAAAAAACGTGTCTCTGGACCTTGCATTTTTTTATTCCACTACCCATTTTAAACGTCCCTTAAGGGCTGTTCTTGAAGAACGTGTTTTTGCATTCTACTGCCCAGCTTTTTCTTTTGTTTTTATATGTAAACATGCACTATGGACAAGTTTGCCCATTGCATTTGCATCTTGTGTCTTTTTCAGTGTCTCACACTTGACACATTGTTCTAAAATAGCAGCGGCCAAAAACTGGTAACTTTAAAAAAAACATGACTCTAGACCTTGTGTTTTTCCCCAATTCCACAACTCTGCATTACATATTTTTAAGTGCAAAAACACATGTGAGGGGGGGCCTTTCTTAAAGAATGTGGTTTTGTATTCCACTGAACTGCTTTTCATAGACGACATGTTTGACAATTCAGCTTGTGTCTTAGTGCGTATGCCACTCATTCTAAAAACACAGTGTTAAAAGAAGTGCAACTTTTAAAAAATGCATCTCTAGCCCAGCGTTTTTCATTCCACTACTTTGCATTTCGCTTTTTTAACGCAAAAACAACTTTAAAGGCCGGACTGTCGTTGAAGGTCTGTTGGCCCAGTTTTGCGGTGTGTTCCTTACCGTTGGCATTAGTCGGATCACAGTTGGTGGCTTTTCGGCTGATTAAGCAGGTTTAATTACCGTTGAAGGCATCGGTGAAAAAGATCACTGTGATTGGCTGTTCAGCAAAGTAATGCATAAGAAGAAAAACGAAAGTGACAAAATTCCAATGTCCAATTTTTTTCATAACAACATGGCCCCTAATGACGAAATCTGAAGGCCAGTTGATCAGTATTAATAGTAAGCAAGCGCTGATTTGTTTTTGTTTTTTTTGGCTTGTATATCCGCAGAGGACAAATAGAGACTACTGCCACCTGCAAGTATGGAAAGTTATTTCGTCTCATGCAGGTGCAGAATGTACATGCCAGATGGTTGGTGGCTGTCATCTCTGTGGTGTCTTCATCCCAACTTTTTGTGCCAGAAGAAGATGACAAGAGGCGGCAATACAGTCGGCTTTCATCACTGCTTGTTCTTTGATGTCGGCTTGGTGTCACGCCTTCCACTTTTCTTGACAATATTTTAGCAGTAAATATGTGTAGGCTACTGTCCAGTCCGTTGGCTGCTTAGAATCTAAACAAGTGATGTCAGATTTGAAAATGAAACTTTTTTAGTGAATCTTTTCAAAAGACTCTCTTTTCAAAAGGTTATTTTTAGTGAATCGATCCAAATGATAAAGTTATCAATTTAAATTGATTGGAATGGCTCCAGCATAAATGACACTCTATTTAATGCAAAATATCTGGAGTAACATGCCATAAATTATATTCCCACAAAATGTTTCTGCTTGCTGCCTGCATCCCTTAATATGAACATCATAGTTTGTTGATCTGTCTTTGCTCAATTTTGTTTTGCACACAGGGAAGTCTTGAGGTCTGTCAGGCACAGCTGGCTCTGACAGAATCACTACCCATCTCAGGCCTTCACATCCTCTTTCTTTCTTCATCTCACTCCAAACTTTCTGAACTCGAAAACCTTTATTTTGAAATGTAGTGCTCTTCTCAGGGTCTGGTGTCCTCTCACCCACCCACACGCCTACACAGATGAATCTGCCCACTCTTATTTCTCACCATACAGTACATGCATACACACACACACACACTGCTAGATTCCCTGCCTACAGAACTACAGAAAACACACATACTCACATGTACCACCTTCGCCTCGTTCTCTCACTCAGAGGTGACACGCTGGTGGGCTCTAGTCGTATCCTACCATACCCTCTTTTTTCATACTTGTCTCATCCCTCTCTTTTCGCCTACCCATCCTCCTACACACCTTCTCTCTCATGCTAGCGTTCTCTCTCTGTCTCGCTTTGGCTCTTTCTCTGTCTCTTGAGTGACAGTCAGAGAGGACTGTAGAGGCCAATTACTCTTCTGCTGTTTTGGTGAGTGTGTTATATAAAATAAGAGCACCTTCTGCTGTCTGCAAGAGGCAGACATGTCTACTTCTGTGTGTGAGTCTGCATTCACGTCCAGCTTCTGGGATAAACTTTTTGAATCACCTAGAATATTTCTTTGTATTAGTTTAGATTTTAAAGGGGCCTTATAATAGTTGATGTTCTGAGCTCAAATTAATAGAGGTTTTCAAAGAATCAACTCACACCCCCTAAGTGTCACTAGGGGTCCACAGAACTTTTTTTTCTTTTTTTTTACAAAAATATATAATTTTGGCTCCGTCAAAGTTAGCATGCAAACTTAAATAAAAATCATAATCAAATGGATTAATTAAATAGCTATTTCTGTATCACAGTCACTTCGCTCCCAATTATCAGTAAATGTTGAAGACTTTCTTAAAAGGATAGTTCACCCAAATGAAAAGTCTCACATTTTTACTCACCTTCATGTTGTTTGGTTACAAACATTCTTCAAAACTTAAAAGCAGTAGCATGAACGATCATGAGATGATCATACTCATTGCTGGGGAACTACTGGAAGCCTGCAGTAAAAACGCTTTGTTACAGATGTAAGATTAAATCTATAAAGTGTTGTTTTATTATTATTATTATTATTATTATTATTATTTCATTATTGCACTCTTGAGTGATTGTATTTCTACTTACCTGTGCGTTATCATCCTGAGAAGATTCTAGTTCCTGTGCTTCAGTTCCAAGTTCTCCTCTCCAGCTCCTGTCTCCAGAGTTCCTCTCCCTCATCTCTGTGCACTTCCCATATCACAATGGATCTCACCTGTCACTTGCAACTGAGGTGTGTGCTATCCATATTCCTGGCCATCCTTCCCATCTGCTTCACTGGCTCTATGAAAGACAGAAATGGACTGTGTCATATTCATCCTAGATCACCTTTCTCCATTGCATTGCCATTCTCTATACTTACCTGCCTGCATTGCTCACTGTTGTTTAAATAAACTTGTTTTTCACTAACATCTATTCTCTCTAAGTCTGCATATCGTCACAGAAGACGAGACCATAACTCACCAGCAGCATGAGCAATCCAAATCCTGATCCTTTCCAGGACACTGTTGATGGTCTTCAGGTGCACTTGCTCCTCACCAATACCATCAAGGCCTCAAGCCTAAACTGTGGCTGCATCATTCGTCCAACTTTCCATCAGAGTCGCTCATTAGACAGGGCTGTATGGAACACCAACAGGGTCAGCAAGCCTACCCACTTCCCCGCCAACCTGAGTATGTCAGCTCTCCAGAACCAAGTGTGGAACAAGGTCCATTCCATAACGGGAAGACCGCTCAGCTGACAACAAGTATGCGTCAGTGTTGGACCAGTATTCCTACGAATAGGATTCCTTGATGTTGAGAACATCGAATTCCTGGTTCTGAAGAACTCCACAGCTGACATCGTTCCCAGGGTGCCCTTTGCTCATCAAACACCATCCGGTTCTGTCTTGGTCCACAGGCGAAGTCCTGAAGTGGGGTGATAAATGTTTCCCAGAATTACCTCTACCCTCAAGCTCATCAGTCAAGACCCTGCCTGTCCTTTCCACTTCGATAGAGAGCTCTCTAGAGAAACAATCAGTTGACTTTCCTGCTGATTACACCCCCTTTAGTGACATATTTTGCCCAAGACGAGCCAGTGAGTAAGCCAGTGCCCCGTGGCAAAATATACCCACTCTCCATTCTCCATTCACCTCCACTGCTGCATCGAGTTTCTTTTTTGTGGAAAAGAAGGACAGAGGCTTGAGGCCCTGCATTGATTACCGGGCAATTCCGCTATCCACTTCCCCTCGTCCCAGCAGCCCTGGAACACCTTAGAGGTGCTACCATCTTCACCAAGTTGGACCTCCGAAGTGCCTACTACCTCATCTGGATACGTGAGGGAGACAGTTTTTGTGACTGCTACAGGCCACAATGAGTACTGCATCATGCAGTATGGCCTGATCAATGCCGTATCAACTCTGTATTCCAGGATTTTATGCATGAAGTGCTCTGGGAGTACCTCCACCGGTTTGTACTAGTCTACATTGATGACATCCTTGTTTTACTCCTGGAGCTTGGCTGAAAATCGCCAGCACGTTTAGGAGGTCCTCCAACGCCTGAGAGACTTCAACCTGTTCCGGAGAAATGTCTGTTCCATCAACCCTCAGTGCAGTTCTTGTTATACAACATCAGTAAATATGGTATCCAGATGGTATCTCGTTTGAAAGCACCTCCATTAAAATGTCACCTTAATGTCTTGTTTAGTTCATAGCTATGTTCTGTTCTGTTTCATTGTCATTATATGTTTAGTTTCTGGTTTGTTATGGTTTCTTATTAGTGCACACCTGTTTACTGTTCTGTTGATTATCATTCCTTGTGTATTTAATCCCTCAGTTACCTAAGTTTGGTGTTTGTGGATAAAGTTGGTATATGTGTAGTGTTCTTCCTATTTGTAAGAATTAAACTCTTGTAACCTTTGTCGCCATTGGCGCTACCCAGCTCCTAGTTGCCTTCATCACCGTTGCCCAGCTCCAAGTCTCCGTCACGGATGTTCACGCCCCGCCTCCCTCTCCTTCACCTTTGCCTAAGCCAGGGGTGTCCAACCTGCCTCTGGAGGGCCAATGTCCTGCAGAGTTTAGCTCCAACTTGCTTTAACACCCCTGCCTGGAAGTTTCTATGCCTAGAAAGAGCTTGATTAGTTGGTTCAGGTTTGTTTAGTTTGGGTTGGACTCATCAGTTCTGCCTTAGCCTGTGGATCTCTCAGCTCCAACTCAAGCCTCTGGCCCCAGACTCCTCCATGACCCTCCAACCCATCTGCTCCAACATGACTCAACGCTTCCTCGGCTCCACCATGGTCAGTCACCCCTCAGGCTCTGCCGGGCTCCCTCATCCCTCTGGCTCCACCTTGGTCTATCATTGCTCTGGCTCCGCCTCAGACTTTCAAGTCTTCAGCTGTGCCTCGACCCTCCACCCCTCTGGTTTCGCCAGTCTCCTCCTTCCCTCCGGTTCCACCATTGTGTTCAGGCACACCGACTCCACCCAGTTCTGCCAAGTCCAAGTCTCCACCAAACACATTGTTTCCTCTATTGGCCGGGCTGTGTGTAGCACCTACTCCTCTGCATATATCCTTCTGAAGGATCCCAGTATTAGAAATAAGCGACTAAAGATCCCTGATCATTTCAGTTCAAATAAGCAACTAAGGATCCCTGATCATTTCAGTTCAAATTTCACAATATCGTGTGATACGTTGCAGTGTGTGGATTGTTTTTTAAAACTCTGTAATAGTGTAATACAGGTTTTGCAGAGGCTGTTATAGAAGGATGGGGAAGCACAAACTATATCAGACAGGAAAGAAAAGTGTTGCAAAGTGCTGTTACTCATTTAATTTGTGAATATGCAAGGTAAAGGTAAAGCAGCAAAATAAATTTTAATTATGACTTTTTAAATAGAAAAAGCATGACTTTTTGACAACTTGTATATTAGATGTGGTATATTTTAATTTGACTGATATCTGTAATTAGAGTAAATAAGCACTGTAATGTAAATAAATTAGATCTTGTAAATGGCTCTGTTGCTAGGTTCCTGCGGGATTGGGTGCTAGTGGCAGCAGCTGGCTGGAAAAACCTGCGATCCTTCGCAGTGTGAGAAACTCAGACAGGGTACACAACCGTAAAAACACTGGCTTCAACCTGATCAAACACAAGAGCCCCTCTCTGGACGCTGATGCTTTTATGAAGCCAGGGATACCTCAGGGTGTGTGTGTGTGTGTGGTTTTCTACAAGAGTTTTTGTCAGACTATTACTGTGTTAGACCACTGTTGTGTCTGTATGATGAGAGTTGGATCATAAA